>JAOEHY010019635.1:6592-20814 GCA_025447955.1 Psilopsiagon aurifrons | reverse complement strand
GGGTTTTGGGGGGGGGGGGGCAACTTCTTAATTAGGCCAACTGATTTATCTAGGGGAAGACCCATTATCCGTTCAGGCTGACATGAAAGTTCCAACGGCAGTCTCCAAGTGCTAGTCAGCTGTAAGTTCTGTAGTCTCTTAACTTCTGAGAGGTGAGACCCTCTCAGTCCATCACCCCATTCAGGAGAGGAGTCTAGAGGAAAAGTGCCTGTTCTAGTTTTCTAGTTCTAGAAAAGCTTTGCCTTTTCTAGTTCTTGCCAGGATGCAGATGACAAGATTTAAAGATGCTCAAAAGTTTTTCTCACTGATAGCAATTGTGTAAAAAACTATAGGTATTTCAGGTGTCAATATTGCTAGTTCAGAGTCATTTTCAGGAAGGTATAATTGCATTGCCAAAGAAAATGGAAGCAGCGTAGATGCTAAAAAATTACTTTATTCCTTATGGAGGCATAACAGCAGCATGGGTAAAGTAAAGAACTAGAGTGACGGCCTTTTAATTAAGCCACTGTGATCTTCTTGCGTTTGAATTATTCAAGAGGGAGCCTTGGGCTTGAGGCGAAGTTTCTTTCGGTGCATTTATTTCAGTGCTGGTAACAGTTTTAAAAGAAATGAAACATTGGGAGGAAAACTGAATTGACTTTAAAATGCCACTAATTTTCCAAAATAATAACCTATTTTAACTATTTAATTCTTTTAATATGCTGTTGATTACTGTGCTCCCATGATGCTATTTTCTGCTCCCCTTGTTTAGTGTACTGTTGCGTGCTGTATTTTAGAAAAATATTTAAGTGAGATAAGGCCATTTGATACAAAGAAATAAACAGTGTGTATTAGATTATGCTGACCCCTGAAGATAAGAATCTGAAGGTCAGAATATCGTATTTATCCCAAAGATTGGTCTGTAGACAGGGAATGTTTTGCATTTCTTAGTAAAAAGAGTTTTACAGTAGGTTTTTGTTTGAAATACGTAGTTACAACATCCTTAAAAAGTATTGTAACTGAAGCAGTCTTAAGGGGTAGCTTTCAAAAGGCTATTGTCTGCAGGATGCATACCCACAAGTGTATTTTAATCGAGTGATCTGTAAATACTTTTAATGAAATAACACAATGGAAAAAAACGTGTTCTTCTGAGTGAAGGCTTCAGTAAATTTCTCAGGTTGTTTTAGCTTGTCCTCACTGCACTGCTTGGGCTGTACTGTCCCAAAGCTTGTGAATCTGTGCAGATGTGTCTTGTCTATGTAGTTGTGGAGAATTATTTGAACATTTTAATCTAGCAGCTTTTCTAATAACTCACACTAACTTGTGCAACTGAATAAAATGGTCCCAAGAGATAAACTCCTTGAATATCCTTAACTTGGAATAGCATTTGTTGAAGGGAAGGTGTCAGCTAGCCAGGATGCTGTAGGAAAACAACAGGCATTTTGCATGGAGAGACGAAGTGAACTGGCAGAGCTGAGTTGCAGCCATGGCTACTTGTTGTTTGGAGACCAGACTAAATCGTGTAAAGAAGAAGATTTAGCTGAAGGATTGCCAAGGGCACGAAGCTAAAGGATTGTGCTAAAGGAGGCCAGCTGCACATGGGGGCAGTGCTTCATATGCTACTCTATTTTCTTTGTGTAAAGCCTGTAAAGAAGGCACTAGGAAGACTTCTTTGGATGCCTGGTTGGATGGAAGACAGAGGAGGTTTTTTTGCCTTTGCCCGGAAGAGTGAACAAAGCCCTTTCTTTTATTGTTACTCATGTGTTTGCATCTTGGAGAAAGAGGCGTGAAACTTGATCTGAAACACTAGAAAAGCCAGGCATTTGTTTTATTGTTATCGAGTCCATGATGGCAAGGAAGAACAAGATACTTCAGGCAATTTTAACCAAAAGAGAGCTTTATGGTTTTTTACCTGGCTTTCTCTTAGGACAAAGCAAACTTGGAGCTGGAACAAGAAGGTCCTAATGAGCAATTGTATTTGTTTTGCCTTTTCAACCTGCCAAGATTTCTTGATATGGGCATTAAGACCAACACTTGCATTAGATGAGCAAATTCTTGTGAAGCCAAAGCTCTTTATGAACTGGTCTCTTCTAATCAATTGATGCCAATCAGTCTGCTATATTATAGTGTGTGTAACAAGCTCCTGTTTTTTCCTGTATTTTATACAGTCACACACACAGATAGGTGTAAACTATCACTGTCCTCAATCCACTCTTAAAAAGGGAAAGATTTTAAGGTGATGTTTGAAGACATCACAGTGATGGGGAAAGAAAGTGAGCTCCAGGGTTTGGTTTTTAAAAAAAAACCTCTTGGCTTCTGTGGTAGCATATAATATTAACACAAAAGAGAAAAAGAAGTTCAGGGGAGTATTAGTCAGCGTGATTTATTAAGTCTTTTCATGTCTGCACAGAAGAATCATGTCACAGTAGGAATATTTTCAATGGCTCAGAGGTTAAAAAAAAAAAATAGAAAATACGATTTCCAGGCAACACACACATTAGGAAATAAAAATATTCAGTAAGTTCATTTTCCCTTTGTGTTTGCATTTACCTTCATACATGCCTATACAGAAAGTGAAGGGATTCCTGTACCTTAGCTTGACCAAGAAAGCTGGGGACAGTTTCTGTAAATCCTTTCAATGTAATTTTAAAGCAGCTTTGAACGTGACAAGTGCTTAAGTGAATTATGTTGATAGACAGGTTTCATTAATTACAGTGATGTCATTTGGTGTCTTAAATAATTTTCCTGATTTTTTCATTCTGGGCAGTGTGATTGAAGGTCAACATGTGGTCTGCTTTACTTTGAAAGTAACCACTGTGCTCTTTATAAAAGAGTGATGTCAGTCCTTTTTGCTTTTGAGTGTGTTAGTGACCAAAGGAGGGGTTTTTATTGCAATTTCTCGTGCTGGAAATGATGTTTACTGTGTTCAGAGCCCAGGCAGTTTGTTGGGGACTTTCCAGTGAAGTGGTAGGCTGCCTGAGGCACTTGGCCTCATGGTGTCACCTTTGGTAGGAGTGCAGAAATCTGTCCTTACAGGAAACCCTCAAAAAAAACCCAAACAAACTTGCAAAATAGTTGCAAAAAAGTGTACTTCTGAACACTACAGATTGTTTTTTCTTTTGACTTGGGCCCACTTTTTGTCATGAGTGGCTGAAGGAGGAGAAGGGGGGAGGGTACATGCCCACTCCTTCCAAGTGTTGTCCTGGTGGCCGAGGGATGCATGCCACCCGTCTGCCCTCAGCCTGGCTCTGGGGTCAAGCAAACAGGTAAAACAAGACCACTGTCTCTGACACATCCAGGGTGCTTTCTGCCATAAAGATGAAACTTGAGGTTTGTAATCTCCCACCAGGTATTACTTCTGCCTGGGTGCAGGGCAGTGAGCTGCTATGGTGAGGTAACTGGTGAGGTTACTAGGCCACCCCCTCCCACTAGCCTCTATTGTCTCAGATGCTTACCACAATAAAATGGTTAGTAATTTTCTTTACCATTCTGACAGATAAACATAACCTCTCTTTGAGGTTAATTTGGCAGCTATCTAGGACTTCCAATGAAGATGCTGCAAGCAGAGCGGTTTCTTGGCAGCTCCCTGCTGGTGTCCCACGAAGTTTGAGGAAACTGATCCCCGCTTGCCTTCCCTGGCTCCCACAGCTTCCACTTGAAGTCATATTTCTGATGGAACCCTGATGTATACTTAACAATACCAGCAAGAAGTCCCTTAGAAACTTCTTGTTTCGGGCTTTTTGACAAGTGGGTGGTGGTTTCAGCTGTCCTTGCTGGCAGAACAAGCTGTAAGCTTTAACAGTTACCAGTTTTACACCAGGCTCTTTGTAGATGTGAAAGTACATCCTAAATACAGCTCAGAGCTGTCAACAAACTTCAGTTGAGGCACTTTGCCAGTGGCTTAGATTTTTCTCTTTATCTATTGTCATCAATTTCTCCTGTATGAAGTTAACGTTAAACTGGCTTTCATCTTGCTGAAGGTAGCAATGTTTGAAATGCACATGTATTTGCATTTCTAGTTACCCATCCTTTGCTCTTAAGTTTTGTTTATTTTAAAAATGAATGCCCAGAGTTTTAGCCTTCAAATGTGGCTTCATCATGAAAAATATCAGTACAGAAGAGAGTTACCTAAGAGTAGCAGTTGGTCTTTGACAGCGTGCAGGAGAGTGTTCCACTACAATCACCCCTTTGATAACCTTATTCTCCGAGGACTGAGGTCACTACAGTATTAATTGCCTTCCAGGGATTTAATTCCTTTTATATTTCTGCTTTGAAATGCCTTGGTAAATGTGTCATGAAAAAGCATCTGTTTCAACGGACATATAGTAGATAGCTCTGCAAGTGCCAGGGGTTTTAAAGGTAGCTTTGAAGTTGAAGAACTGAGCCGGGAGTTCCTGCCTGACTCACCTATATGCATGTTTCATGATATGTAACTGAGAATGGGTAAATAATTATCTGTGGTGCAGGTCCTTAGAATACTTGGCACGAAGTAGTTTAATTATTTTAAGGGCTGTGTTTGAAAACAAAGAAATCATGCAGTAGTTGACTGGAGAACCAGGAAAGTGATTTGCCTCTTTCCATTTTCTCTTTTTACCTTCAAATAATAAGATCTTGATGAAGAGGTAGCTTTGCTATGTGGTTTTTTATTGGTTTTCACAGTTTATTTTTTCCCTTAACTATTCTCTGTCAAGGACACATCCCTTTTACTGCAGAACATGCTTGTTTCTACAAGGCTCCTTCTTACATAAGAATGTAAGACGTGATGTGGTTAAGATAACCTAAAGTTCAATATTTATGTCATTAAAAGCAAGGCAATAAGAGTTGGGAAGACACTTCAAATACTGTAAAATACGTATTTTCCAGTGTTGGTGTTTTTTTTTCTTTTGAGCGTGCAAGAAATTTATTTCAAAAAAGAATGCTCAGCATTTGAAAGTACAAATAGGGGTTTCTTTAAACTATAACAAGCTTTGCTTGTTTTGCAGTCAGAGATCAGCCAAGGTGCATGGCTTTGCCTCCTTCTGTTAAGTGGCATATTTTGAAATAAGCAAGCTAACTGTTAGAAAGGACAGCCAAAGCCTAGGGAAGAAGAATTGTTTCTGAATTTAGTTTATTAGCAAGAGCAGATCTCTCTTGCTCTGCATCTTTGGGTTCTTATCTTGTGCTGAGGTCTGTGTTGTTCATCTTTTTTAGAAGCAAGGACTCATTTCTATCCCCTTCAAGGATATATGTATTTTAAGACTGGAGCAAGAGGTCAGCCTTTAGATTGTGCTAGGATCTTCACAGTCTCTTAATTAAAAATAACGAAGATTACTTTTCATACGTATTCCCACAAGCTCAGGACCTAAGATTTCAGGAAAACCACCAATGATCACAAGATGCATGATAATTCACTACAGTTGTCCATTCTAAATTTTCATATGGAGACTAAGATCTTTCTAGCAGATGGGAGTGCAAATGGACCAGCAAAGCAGAGACATGCTGGAAAAATACGCTGTAACAGCCTACATGATTTGGTCAGCTATGGCTTTGATCCAAAATTTTTCTATTTTCTTTATAAGAGATTCCTGACCAGCTCAGTGGGCTTCACATCAGCCTCAGATCTCCATCAATGAAATAGAATTGGCAATTCCTCATGTCGCAAGGGTGAGAGAATACATGGACTGTGAGTCAACTACTGTGCTGCAGCTACTAGAGCATGACTACTGTCCCCACTGTGTAGAGTCAGTGCAGTCTGGGTTATATGAAGTGTCCTGAACGCTTGACGAAGTGGTGGTTTTACTCCTGTTGCTGCCTTTGGCAAGAAATGTGTGGAACCAAATATCTTTCACTCAAGCCTCTAAGCAGTCAGGGAGGTATAAGCGCCATCTGCAGTCCTCTACAGGTGGTTAATCCCACCTATATACAGGGCATATGTCAAAGCCACTGACTCTAGGTAATTCAATTTCTAGTAATTACCATACTGGAGACAATTTCCAGGAATGGAGTATGCATAGGGGAAAAGGACTAAAAAGGGCATCACCACTACAGATAGAGGGAATGGAGGAGAAAGCAGTGCCTTTTAAGTTCTGATTTCTGGATATCTGTTCTGCTTGAATAAGCAAGGATATATATTTAAATCAAAATTACAGTATTTTCATTTTTAAACAATTAATAATTGTGGGTTAAATAGTTTTGTTCATACCTATCTCATGTTTTAAGTATTAATATTCATGTAACTGATATGCCTGATAAGACAATTGCAATGTGAATTCAATGGCTATACATTTTAAGAAAAAAATGTTAAGCATGCTTGCCTTGAAGAAGAGGAGGAAGAATTTTTCTGTAGGCCTTTTTCATGCAATCAATTTCAAGACCTGATTTCCCTGACAAAGGTACTACAAGTAAGAAGTATGGCATACATGAAGGAATAGAATAGGTTTCCATACACTGAGATCTAATGAAAGCAAAGTGAGATGGTGAGAAGTTGTTGGGATTTACTCATTGGGAGTGAAGTTTAAAAGCTTGTTATGTTTAGTAATGCAGTTTGTTTGATTATGCAGCTGGAAATCTGTTGGTTTGGATAGGAATAAAAAGTCATGCTTCAGGACAAAACATAAAAGCAGATTATTATTATGCCTACTGAGAAGTTTCAGCACTTAGCATAAAAACAAACAAGCTTCCCACACACATACATTTTAAAGCTCTATACGTGAACTGTAAATTGCTGCCAAGGAAAGTTCATGTTTTTATTTTAGTTGGTGTATTTTAATTGGATTTTAAGCAGCTTATGAATAAAACGGCCTTACGTTAGTATATTGTCTCTCATTTAGTACATATGCAAACATCTCAACTGTTTAATAATGATATTGATAGGCTTTATTGAAAAATTGATAAACAACTTCTTTTCTTCATTATTTTCCCCTTCATTTCCTGCCTGTGTCAGTGAGATATGGTTTCTGATTTGAGAGTAATTCCCCACCATTTTCTGTTGCCTTTTCATAAAATTGTCTTTTCTTTTATACTGTTTGAAAATCTCACTATTTTCTACTGTTTTTCTGGAGGTGCTCTCATTTTTCAAGCGGTACCCTCACTGTAATGGCTGTTTTATATGCTTGTATGAAGGTCTGTGGGAGTGAGGAAGAAAGGTCGTCTGTACTGCTGTCTTTCTCTGCTGGACATGCCAAGCATCCTGGTATAAAACCAACCCTCCTATCTTTTCTGCTGAACAGAAGTAGTAGTTCCAGTAGTGATTCTCCAGCCCTAAGGAGGGCCTGGGAAGCATGGTAGGCAACTATACAAAATGACGTTACAGGGGTGCAGCTCTTTGCTATCAGTTGTTCAGGACTAAGTTATTTAATAATGTAAAGGGTGGTTCCACATCTTAATGCGCTGTTAGCTAAACAACTACAGGTAGCCCTGTGAATATGTACAGCCACTCCCTGTCTCCTTTAATTATCCAGTTTTATCATGTTTCCCCATCTACGCCTCTACTCTGCTTCTGAAGATGGTTTTCTTACCCAGGTGCCTCCATCCCATCCTTCATGCTGCTGCTCCACTCTAAAGTGCAGGTGCATGAGTGGTACAGATGAGAGCTGCCGAATGCACACAGAGCTGTTGCCTTGTTGTAAAGCCGATAACTTTAGAAAATGTTGCTGCTGAAAGGCTAACTGGTGGTTTTGCTGAATGTTGCCGGAGTTGACATTTCATGTAAAAGAATGGGAAACATATAAATTGCAGGAATTCACCCTTGCTCATGAATAATCCCATCGATGTTCCTCTGACTAGTCAAAGAACGAGAACTAGCAAATTCAGATTACTGCATATTTATATTATTGATTCCTCCATTATTCTGCTAAGAAACAACAGAGCACAGTTTCTCTGAAACTAAGAGAGAATGCAGAATTGGTTTTCACTTAATTGGCTCTTTTGAAACAAGCCTTTTTGAGAAGCAGGATGTTGTTAGTCCACTGTGTAAAGACAGTGTAACAATACACCTAACATATATCCCAGAAACAGCTGTATGCAGGGGGATGCAGTGACGGGGGGAGGTGTATTTGAGGAGTAAAAAAATAGTTTAATAGATTTAATAGTTAACAGCTTTCAAGAATGAGAGTTTACACTAACATTGTCAAGAAGTCTGCACCTAGCACATAACATTAGTCGCTGAAAAGTTAATGTCAAAATGTCCAGTGGAAATACTTGTATCTTGCAAAAACGTAGGCTAATGTTTGTTTGAAGTCTATTTCAATAGTCAGGATATTATTCTGTATTTAGAAAGCTAATAAAGAGTAAGAATAGGGTTCACTGAGCATGAAAATACAGGATTTGGCTTAAAAAATGAAATGTCGTCAGTAATGTATACTCTAATGTATACTGATTTCCATTTCTTAATACGGGTTAAATGCTTTCAGAAGTGTTTGTAAATGTATTAAATGTTTGTAAGGCTTGTTTCCCTAAAGATAGTATCATACTATTCTATGATCCTATATAAATGTAACAGAATACAAATTGTCTTCACCTTCAGTTGTTTCTGTCATTGGAAAAAGTTCAAGTTTATAAGTGAGACAGTTCAGTGAGGTGTTAGTCTTGCAGTTGCTGTCTGAATTTTGTCAAGATTCTCTTCATTGCTTAAATTCAGTCTTAACAGGGTGGAAAAGTAATTAAGACTCTTCAAGTGTCTGTGAAATGTAAGATTTTAAGAGAGAAAATTAATTGCAGTGCTCCGCACCTCAGGACAATTAGTACTTGGAGGAAGTGGTGTCAGGATGGATACTCTGTTTAGAAGAAAATAGTGTAGGAGAGTTCTTCACTGTGCACCAGTTTCATACTGAGCATTGTTGAATTGCTGAAGTTTGTTTTGTATTTCTAAAAACAGCTACAGCGTATGAAATGGGGCTGCAGCATTTCCCAAACACAATCTACCCACATAAGTCTTTCAACTTTGCTTTCACACTGACTTAAGTTTTGACTCACGAGAGGATTTGCAAACATTTGTTAGTCCATTCCTGTTTGACCTTTATGCATGTATGTAAATAATTTGCTCAAGGCATTTAGTGACCAGAGTTGGCAGAGCAGAGGGTAGTTGATGAAGACTGTATGATACACACAACTGGGCATTTCTTTAAGGATCAAGATATTATGCAAAGCTCTGTTTTCAATCCTCGCCTCGTCTAATTCCCATTGCAGTTTGGCTTTAATTTCAGCAGCTACATTGTTTTCTTCTTTTTACACTCCTGAAAGAGGGAACCAACCAATGCCACTCTTATATCAAATTGTACTTGTTATTGCTAAATGCAATAGCTTTGCTGCTGCATTTGGGTTTTCATATTAGAAAGGAAAATCTGTGAAGAAAGAATGTATTTGTTGAAGTCATTTTATGGGGGGGATCACTTAAGCCATTAAATTCTGAACTTGTGTAAGTAGAGTACTACGTAGTTTTTCTCTTGTCCTCCTCAACGTGATGAAGCATTTGACCAAACCAATGAATACCACTGCAAGGAGAAAGCCTTACCAGATTGCTGGAGAACACTGAAGTAGTGAGGTAGATATGCTTGACACCAGCAAACAAGCAATTTGCCTCAGTTTCCACAAAATCTGAGTTTTCCTTGAGGTGTGTAAAATCAATTGGACATTCCTCACCACTTGCAAAGAATTATTTGAAAATACCAATTTTAAAAGTTACAAAGTTTCTGCAGATAGCTCTCTGGGAAGAGTAGCTTTCTGTGACTACTTCCTGTACTTTCTGTGGATTTATTTTGTGGATTAACAGCTAACCCTGCTCCCATCCTTTTTGTCTTACTGCAGTCTTACCTCGCTAGTATTCCCCTAAAGTCCTTTATCAGACACATGAACTAGTCCTTGGCCCACTGCAGTTACAAGTGGTTTTGCAAGGGGCAAGATGGCTTCTTGAAGTTCATATGCATAAGAATGAAAGGATACATATATTTTTTAAAAAAAGTCTATTCACAAGGTTCAGCTTATCTGCACAGAGATAAAAGTCTTTCAAAAAATGAGGCCTCTCAAGCTGAGTTTTATTTTTGAACCTGTTGCAGTACCATACTGCAAAGAATAAGGTAGATACCTGGTCTAGTTGCATGTTCAGTCTTACCTCACTCTGCTGGGTAAAGTGATTTCTTCTAGTTGCTTAAGAGAAAGTACATCTTTTAAGTCTATGCTAATACTCCAAGTTTTTCGAAACACTTAACAAGCCTGGCATTTGCAGGCTGGTAGTATGTTTTGCATAATATCAATAGCTTATCTTTGTGGCCTCTGGGAAAAAGAAATCCTTTTCTTCTTTGTGGTGCATTCATATAGGTCCTTTGCCCAAGATGACTGCAAGTAGAAATGCTTTTTGTCTTTTGAAATCTTAATTCCAGCAGGTCAGGTGTTTTGGTGAAGCTTCCATTTTGCATCTAGCCAAAAAGTTTTGCAAAACCTACCTGAATTTTAGTTGTATATTTTATAGTTTTATGAAATATATTCAAACAGATATAAGAAATGCTGTTTGATCTCTTCAGATGGTTAAATTGTGATCTCTGTTAACAATGCTTTGGTTTGGTGCACTGTTTCCTAGTCAATTGAGGGTGAGTTTGGATAGAGGAGCTGGCAAGGCTATGGTATTTACATAATGCCTTTTTTTTCTGTGAACCCTGAATGTGGATGGAGACAGCCTCTAATCTTCTTAGTGATCTAAGCAAAGATTGAATGCTTTGGGTCAAGCTGGGGTTTTTGATAGGCTTAGAGAAAAAAATAAGTAAAAATCCCAGCTCTTCACAGTGATTGCAAATGGCAAAATGGCAGTACTTAGAAACTGAGCTAGTTAATGTTTCAGTAGTTGATAATGTATTTTTGATATTTCACCAGTTTACAAAGACCTCATCATTTGTTTTGAACCATACTTTTTGAGACTTCTTGGAAACAGAACAAACAGCCCTTGTGTCAAGTTCTGTGCACTGTTTGCGTTCATTCCCCTTAGGGTAGTTTTGAGTTTTGTCATGAAGGATGAAAAGGCAGTGTCAGAATAACCAGCATAGAGCAGCATCGTCTCCTCCATGAACTCTGAATGGCTGGAAAAGACTGCAGAGCCGGTTTTAATCCTTCTTGCACCACAACTGCTATGACATGGTACTAAGAGGAGGAGTTCGTTAGGTGGCTGTCCTTTTGTATCGCAGTTATTAAAACATTCTGACTGTGCTTTTTGTGGTGTGATACAGTAACACAGATCTTGAAATGCTGCTGTCATAATATTGAAGATGTGATTTTGATTTTTAAGTGGATAAATATCCTGAACTCAGAAGTGACAGTTCATACTTGATTTGCCTTGCCTGCCAAGAATTTGCAGTATTTTTTCATGTAGAAGTTACTGCTTGTCAGGCACTCTGAATAACATGCAAGAATAGCGTTTAACAATGAGGGGCAGAAACACAATCTGTCTGTTGTATTTTCATTTTCCTTTTTCTTCAGGCTTACCTTCCCCAAACTAAAAACTAAGTCACTTGACATAATGTTACCACAAAGGTTTTTTGTATGTAATGCATCTTCATGTAGTTTAATATCTCTCCGAGACTGATTTTTCAGAACATGAAAGCTAGTAGGAGCTGCTTTCCCTCTTTTAATATCTGCAGCCTGAGGTTTGCAAACAAAATGGTTAACTTTTTATGTGGTTGCTTTTGTAACTAAGTTCAGCAGCAGGTATTTAATTTTTTTTTGCTTTACTTCATGTTCAATAATTGAATCAAGGTTATAACCGTGTGCTGCTCGAACTTGCCAGTGCTGGACTTCATTAACTTTCTCAATATTTGATGCAAATTGTTTCTAATTGGCATGTTCTAAATGAAGGGGGAAAAAATGCATTCTTAAAACCTGTGTGTGATCTGTAGAATAATAAAATTTTAATCTCATCTGTGAAGACTTGTACCATTTTATGAACTTTTTGAAATTGCCATTTTTATTATTCTTACTGTTATTCTTGCGATGTATTTTAGAATTAAACCCTTTTTTATCAGTACTATAATTAATAACAAGTCATAGCTCACTGGAAACATAAGGCAGCAGGTTCGGACAGGATTAGCTGTTCAGAGAAAGGAACACAAATTAACCATACTCAGAATCTGGTCTTTTAAATGTTCTGACTTTCTCACTAAGTCAAGGGAAATATTTAATTATATTTAATATGCAATTTAATTTCTATCTTTTTGTGTGTTGTCACGTGTGTGTGTAACATACATTAGAGGTGCATCTGTTTTGGTATTTCTCCCACTACCAGCAAAGATGGTATGATGTGTGGAAAAGGAAACAAAGGAGAGGAAAAAAAAACAAACAAAAGGGGAGGTGGGGGAAGGGACAGAAAGGAAAAAAAAAAAAGTGGATTTTGTTTGTTTGTTTTTTGATTTTTAATGTCAACTATGTCCTTGTGATTATCCAGAAGTAAATTTGAAGAGTTTAAGAAGATTTTGGCCATCATCATAAAGCAGTATAAAATTTGAAAGGGAGGAATCAAGGGCAGTTTTATGAACATGTCTGCTTTGTGTTCCCTATATCTAAGGAAAGTGTATAGGGAAGAAGGAAACACACACACATGCATAAACTTTACTCATATATATATTCATTTTTTATGGGAAAAAAACAGGTGTATATATATGCACACAATAATCATAGCATGATAGGAGTCTGAATTGTGCTTGTAGAAATTTGTCAAAGACGTTGTCCAAATCTGACCACTGAACTCTGTATTGTTGTAATAATTGGAAGAAATAAAAGATAACAAGGGCCCTATGGCCTTGGGAAGCAACCTGTCAGTGAGATGGAGCTAATTTAAATCTAACAGCAACCAGAAGCAGTTGTTCAGGCCTTCCTCCCTTTCCTTACTCCAACAGTATATTCTCTTTGCTTGCTTTTGACTGCACTGCTACATGTGTGTCCATGCCATTAAGAATAATTATCTCCTGCTCCATTTCTTGCATGTTGTTAATTTTTTGTCTGGGTGAGTAATCCTGTCTGTGTTAGGGCATGGTGTCATCCTGTCTGGTGTCAGCATAAGGGCATCAGTGGCTGGATACATCTGGAGGCCATAGGACCACACCTTGTGGCAGTATGGATTTAAGTCAAATTGAAAGCGAATGGAAAAGCATCCTGTACATTGTGCCCCTTGTAACTGCAGTGTTCACTGTAGTAGCAGGAGAGATTTAGACAAATATGCCACTGGGCTAATCAAGGGCTCTTCTCCTAAAGAGGCTTTTGTCACAGGCTTTTGTTCTGGAGATCTGACCGTAGCCTCCTGCTGCCTCGGGTTTTCCCTTGTACTTAGTTTTAGCTCAATAGCTATAAATACAGCTATATATATAATAAATAGATACTATAAAACCACCCTGACAAGACAGATTTTAAGGCCTTGGTTAAGATTTTGATTTATTTTAGTATAAACACCAGTATGATATATGATAAGAGTGCTCTAATTTTGATTTCTGAGGGGTTTTTAATTAAAAACTGTTTAGAGAACAAATGATAGGTGTTATTTTGTTCTGTCCATTTCCAGCCAAGATTTCTCTGACAAATACTTACTAGTGATGGATTAAACTTTTGGAAAATAGATATTACAACTATTAGCGTCAGTGCTGAGCTATTCTGCAGTGGCAGAAGCTGGATGTTCATGTTCCTGAAGCTGGATGTTGCTCATTCAGGTTCTTTGAAGTATAAAGGCTGGTTTCAGTGAAACTTCCGTTGTGGAAATTGGAGCTGCATGATTTACACTAAAAGCAATGGTGGACTGACTGCTTAACAGTACTTGTGAATGATTACTGGTGATTTGAGTAGCCTTTCAAAGTTTTGCAGGTTTAGCATGCATAAAAAAATCTATCAGTGCTTTTTTATATCAGCTGTGCCCGTGTCTGGAAATGCTCCTGAATGTCAGAGGTGAAGCAGCAAGTCTGCACTTCCATCAGTCTTGCTGATTTTAATAATCATTGTACTGCTTGAAATAAATTAAACCAGAGTTTCAGCTGGACAATTATACTTCATTTTTTTCCTCATTTCACCTTCCATCCTTTCATAAATTGGTCAGGATACAGTCCTCTTCCACATTCACAGGATGCTAAACAAAAAGTTGGGGCTGTTCAGCCTGAAGAAGAGAAGGCTGCATGGAGACCTCATAGCAGCCTTCCAGTATCTGAAGGGGGGCTATAGGGATGGTGGGGAGGGACTCTTCATTAGGGACTGTAGCGATAGGACAAGGGGTAATGGGTTCAAACTTAAACAGGGGAAGTTTA
>JAOEHY010019631.1:0-36657 GCA_025447955.1 Psilopsiagon aurifrons | reverse complement strand
GGAAGGCGGTGGTGGGGGTTTTTTTTCTTTTTTTTTTTCCTAATTGGAGTCCTTCTATTCACTGCTGACTCTCCAGTCATCAGTTATTTGGGATCCTCTTTTTTTGCCAGCTTTTCTCACAAGGCTCCTAGTGTGACAGGGTTGCTGAGGCACATAGACACCCCGTAGCTATACTAGGGCTCCTTCGCATTCTTTTCTCAGGATCTTTAGCAATGAATACTGGCTGAACATCAGCCAGCAGTGTGTCCAGGTAGCCAAGAAGGCCAATGGCTTATATTAGAAATAGTGTGACCAGCAGAACTAGGGCAAAGATCATACCCCTGTGCTTGACACTGGTGAGGCTGCACCTCTAATAATGAGTTCATTTCTGGGCCTCTCAATACAAGAGGGACACTGAAGTGCTGGAGCAGATCCAGAGAAAGGCAATTAGAAAAATGAAGGTGAAGGGTCTGGAGCGCAAGCCTGGTGAGGAACAGCTGAGGGAAGTGGGGTTATTTAGTCTGGAAAAGGGAAAGTGCAGGGGAGACCGTATCGCTCTCTACAACTTCCTGAAAGAAGGATGGAGAGAGGAGGTGGCTGGTTACTTCTGCAAAGTAACGAGTGATAGGACAAGAGTCAATGGCATCAAGCTGTACCGGGAGGGGGTTAGATTGGCTATTAGGAAAATATCCCAAGGCAGTGGTGGAATCACCATCTCTGAAAGTGTTCAGAAACCATGTAGATGAGGCCCATAGTGACATTGCAGGCCTGGGGTAACAGTTGGACTTCATGGTTTTAAAGGTCTTTTCCAACATAGCTGTTTCTGTGATTCTTGATATGTAAAATGTATGTAGGATATCTCCTACAAGTCAAAACAGATTACATAATTTGCATCAGCTCAGTAGAATTTACAACTCTGACGTCTGCCCACATGTAATCCACCGGCTCCATCATTCAAAACATGATAAAACAAGTAGGCCTTTCCTTTTTTTCTTAATTTTTACCTCTTTCAGAGGCTTCACAGTCCATGAAATTTCATCAGGAAGCACCACAGTTCAACTGCCATAAATGCCAAAAGAAAGTACTTCCATCAAGAATCATAGAATCATAGAATCATAGATTAGTTAGGGTTGGAAAGGACCTTAAGATCACCTAGTTCCAACGCCCCTGCCATGGGCACAGACGCCTCACACTAAACCATGACACCCAAGGCTCTGTCCAACCTGGCCTTGAACACTGCCAGCTATGGAGCATTCTCAACTTCCCTGGTCAGCCTATTTCAGTGCCTCACCACCCTTACAGTAAAGAATTTCTTCCTCATATCTAATCTAAACTTACCCTGTTTAAGTTTGAACCCATTATCCATTGTCCTATGACTACAGTCCTTGATGAAGAGTCCCTCCCCAGCATCCCTATAGGCCCCCTTCATGGTGCCTTAGAATTGAAATCTTTCAGCTTTTTGTGTTGTTTATGTGGTTACTCTTGCTGAGACCTACTGGTTTTATATATATATATATATATATATATATATGTGTGTATATATACCTATACAAGATATTTACCCTGTTGCATGGCAGCAAGGGACTTGAATGCATTTTTGAGATCTGGTTACAGAAGAACCCTGAGGTGTACATAGACATGTACAAAGGCAAAATAGTTAAGGCTGCTATGAAGAAACAGGTGAACAAGGAATAAACTGCTCATTCATTCTGAAATTGTATATTGCCCAACTGAGTTCTTGCAGATCAAATATCTTAACTGTGTTATATATTTACTTTATAGCAAGAATACACATATGCTTCATCAAAACAAGTTATTAGTCTTGTTTTGCTCAAATTTCATATGCTAGTGCAGGATAGTGGGCTGCAAAGACTTTTTAAAATTCTACTAGCATTCTTCAGTTTATGCTATATAATAAGTGGTAAATAATTTTGCTACATAAGTTTAATATTAGTCAATGCGTATGATAATTTCTAATCAATCTGAATTCAGCTTTACTTTCCCTATGCTCAAGCAACTATATAATACTCAGAAGAACTTTCTGACCTTTAATACAGTGGAGACTCTCTTTTTGCAGCAAAAAAAACTCTTCCTAGCCTGAAAGACAGACACAACAATACTGTTTAAAAAACTGCAAGTTATTCCTGTGGTAGCGTAGATTTTGCTACTGAAACTGGTCACTGAACAAAATTTTACTAAAATCTATTGTGACTACAGGAAATAAAGAGTTTTGCTTAACTTCTTGACAAAAGCAACTGTGCACAAGTATGTAATCAACAGGCATCCCCAAGCCAGGCTGTGAGTCCGTATTTGGACCACAGTCTAGACAAGACCAGTGGCTTGCTTGGAATTCCATGGTGATCCTAATCATCCAAATTAAAGTTGATGGAATGTGCCAGAATTCATTTCTCTCATGCAATTAGATTTTTTTTATTTATTTATTTTTTCCAGATGAAAACTTGAGGACCTAAGCTTGCCTATGGTTAGAGTTAGGATCTTATTATGACACATGACTTGAACGGAGATTTTGGATCCACACTACTGGAATAGAGCCATACCCTGTTGTTTTCTACTCCACCTATCCACCTCTGCTCCAGGCACAGCCTGCCATCTTCTTGTTCAATACTTCCCATCATTAAATTGTTTGTAGCCAAGATCACAGGGACGTTGCTGTTAGAAACTGCCTGTACCTTTTGGCCTGTTTTTTATATGCAGACATCAATGGTTAAAAATGAGTCATAAATAAGTATACTTCTGTTTGTATTTCTTGGCATGGTTGTTAGTATCTTTTTTTTTTTTTTTTAAGAATGAAGATTCACAGTTTTAAAATAAATTCTTCAGATATCACCAGTGGAATACCAGTTGGAAAAGGTTTTGAGGCCCAGATATTGCTGCCTAGGTTCAGACTACCTAATTCTTAATATTCATGCAAAGAAGCTACATGCTAGGATAAACATTAAATTAAATCCTCAATTCAAATATAACCCTTATCATCCATACACGAGACTTGCTTTGTTTTAATGACTTGCCTTTGACTGTAAATAAATTGCCCTTACTTCAGTTTCAATACTGTTCTCTTAATTTTGTAATAGAAATTTCAAATTTCTTAGAAATAAATCTGTTGTCTTGCCGTATGTACCATTGCATCCAGGTAGGCTAGAATAGATCTTGTTTTTGATGACAAGTATTTGAACATTTTTCTGATAGTGTGTCTTCTCTTTTGTTAACAATGTAGAAGTTCTCTATGAACAAATACGCACTTTTAATTTTTTTCTAATTCACCTGAGCAGAACTGAAACTCAGCATACCATCTGCAGGATATCATGTCCTGATAGCTGTAGTGCTATCACTGAATCATAGGGTGCTTTGGGTTGGAAGGGACTTTAAAGATCATCCAGTTCCACCCCCTTGCCATAGGCAGGGACACCTTCCATGGGACCAGGTTGCTCAAAGCCACATCCAACCTGGTCTTGAACGCTGCCAGGGATGGGGTAGCCACAGCTTCTCTGGGCAACCTGTGCCCGTGCCTCACCACCCTCAGAATAAACAATATCTAATATCTAATCTAAATCTCCTTTTTTTCAGTTTATAGCTATTCTCCCTTGTTCAATCACTACATGCCCTTGTCAAAAAGTCCCTCTCCAGCTTTCCTGTTAGGGCCCCTTTTAAGGGCACTGGAAGCCTGTTATAAGGTTTTCCTGGAGCCTTCTCTTCTCCAAGCTGAACAAGCCCAACTCTCAGTCTTCACAGGAGGGGTGCTGTAGCCCTCTGATCATCTTTGTGGCCCTACTCTGGACTCGCTTCAGCAAGTCCACACCCTTCTTATGTTGGAGGCCCCAGAGCTGAACACAGTACTTCAGGTGAGGTCTCACAAGAGCAGAGTAGAGTGGGAGAATCACCTTCCTCGACCTGGTCAAGAAGCTGGTCATGCTTCTTTTTATGCAGTCCAAGATAGCTTAGGCTTTCTGAGCTGCAAGTGCACACTGCTGAGCCATGTTGAACTGATAGACATTAAGGCAATAGTAGGGAAAAAAACCCACTTTTCCAGTGCCATTTAAGCCATACAACATATGAGTTCCTTTTCCTCATTCAACAGAATTCCCTTAGCCTTTTTTCTCTTCTTCAGATAGGTAATAGAATAAGGTGAAACAATATTGTTTGGAGATAGGAGCTTCATTACAATTAATAGGTATATTGACCTCTTTTCAAATAACAAGGTCATTTATAAATCAGGATTTTTTACTTTCAGGATTCACAGCCAAATCCACTGCCATAATCTGGGGGTGAAAATATCTGGGTGCACCTAATAGTCATTAAACTGAACCAGAGAATGTTCCCAGGCTCAGGACATCAACTATCTAGAATTCAAATTGTTAGAACAGTTGCTGGAATAATTTTGGCTTGAGCTAACTACCACTTACCTGACAATACCAAGGCATAGTTTGGGAATTAGCTTGAGCCAAGGACCATTTTAGTAGGTATTCTGGATGCAGTCACCTTGTCTTGGAACAAAAGTGTTTAATTATATAGACATGAATTATTCCATGGTAGTTAGCCTTTGGTGTGAGAGAAAAGTCCTAGGTGTGTTTAATTTTCAAGTACCCTGTCTGGATTGTTAAGAGCTTTTTAATTTCCAGAAATTCTCAAGCACATATCATTACCAGTAAAGCAGCAGGGGCTTACATGGGGGCTTGTCATTTGAAGTGCACAAAAAAGAATGGCATCTTTTCTGAGGAGAATTTTTCTTCCATATCAGAACAATGACATTAACTGGTTCATGGGATGGTATGCAAAAAATCCCCACTGAATTAGTTGCAAAACTTGGGAAAAAAGTTACAAGATCATAGCAGTGAAGACAACCTGTACTTCTTTAAGGAAAAGAACAACTGTTTCTTCACACAGCACCAGTCAGTCAAGTCTTTGTATAACCCAAAAGAATCTGAATCTGTCTCTTGTATTGTGGGAGGTCTGGTCAGGCAGTCGGGAGAATAAGGCTGGCTGCCTGCATAAATTAGAAAAAAAATTTGACTGTTTTAGCAGCCACAAATCGCCAGAGCATAGATATGACCTTTTTATCTGTCCACCATGAAAAGTGAAAAGGTAGACAGAGGAGCTGCTTTGTCAAGTGTATACCACCTGGAGATTTTCTCTCCTTTGGGACCTTCCTTCAGGCACGAAGGTGGCCACTACAGCTTGTCCGCATCTTGTGAAAAGCTCCTGGCAACAAAATTTGCTGCCTTTATCTTCTGTGTTCATTGTGAGAGTTGTAATTACTAAACATTTCAAGTTTGGTGGTTTGGGCAATATGAAACTGAGACTTTCCTGATCCATAACAGCCTTGAGAGTTTTTCATTGCTCATCTAAGTCTAAATTTTTGATGAAAACATGTAAATTTGATTATAAATGTCAGCTTTTTCCAAAAGAAAATATTCCTGGCATCTCTGGTGATTAACAGTGTGTAGGCTGAATCCAAAAATATACAGTCGACCCTACTTCATTCTTTCTTACTCTGAGCCATTTCTATACTTGTTATCTATACAGCATGGGTAAAAGGAGATGATATATTCTTTATAATTAAAAATTTTATTCTGTTTTGTTCTTTCCTAAAATTCACTGAAGTTGCAGCTCTCCACATGGTGACCATTATAGTATATAAGCCTGTTTCATGTTTTTGTTTGATAGTACAATAACTACCATTGACCACAAGATGGCAAGAATTTTACACTTTTCGTGAAGGAAAAGGAAAGGGAAAAGGGAAAAGGAAAAAGATGAAAGTGGAAAGAAGATCAAAGGGGGAAATACACATAAGGACTCTGATTCCTCTTGTTGCTTCTGAATTTCCAGTCTCATGAGTAAGCAAAGAAAAATGAGGTGTTTATTATACGATTACATTTATTTTACTGACAACAATTTATGAACAACAGAGAAAATAGTACATGTTTATTTCTCTCAACAAATGCTAAATTTTCATATAAATTCAATCAGTTGTTAGGACAGAAATGCTAAGCCAAAAACAACTGACTCTTGGGAGCTACATGTATGTAAGATTCTGCCCAAAATATATTTCATTTTGACACCCAGGATTCCTTTGATTTGCAAAGAAACAGCTAATCTATTGATTGCAAAATTGATGGAGGCTTTTTTACTCTGCAGTTTTGCAGAAATACTCTTTTTAATTATTTTTACCTTAGAATGTGTGTGGGGGAGTACCAACTTCTTATTCTGCTTTTCCTGCTACATATCTATTTTTAATGAAGTTTTTTACTTTTTATTAGGTACTTTTTATTAATTTTTTTTTATCAAAGTATATAATTTTTGAATCTAGCATGTTTTCTACAAAAGAAAAACCTGAGGAATGCAATTCTCAATTTAAACAACTCTTTAAATTATTTTTGAGCCCCTTTCATGATAAGACCATTAAGAAACACTTGAATCATTTCCAAAATGTATTTTTCTATTATAAGATTTTTGATTTGACTAGCAATTGACACAATGTTTCTCAAATACTATGTAGGTAGCACTCACTAAAGAATTTATCTTGAATTTTCTCTTGCTACGTCACATTTACAGGGACTTTTGCACTTAATTCAAATTTAGTACTTCAATTTTAAAATGCATTCTCTCGTGTTGTCTGTGCTACTCATCAATTAGTTTGGTTTTGGTTTTTTGGGTTTTGGTTTTTTTTGTTTTTTTTGTTTTTTTTCAAAAATCCATAGCCATAGGAAGTTATACTGAAATTCTGTTCACTAATTAATCCTGGAAGCAGACGGTTTTGCTGCCAGTAGAGGTCAGGCAGTTCTGTTCACTGACTCCTTCACAGATTCAGAGCCTCACTCACTACTATATGCCCCAAATACTGCATTCATATAGGTGTACACTGGTCTCATTTTGTGTTTCTATCACAAGTTTTTGTTTCACAGCTTCTAACAGTTGTTTTTTTTCAATTAAGACTTCTAAAGAAAAAGAGGCATGCAGAAATACATTAGTAATGGCAATTACCCTGTACTCTGTACGAGATGGGAAGAGGAGAAATAACTCTATTTCTTGGAGCTCCTCTGAAATGATTGCATAGAGAACTGACTTTATCAGATCTGTGCAAAAATTCTGGTGAACTGCCTCAGAGTTTGAACAAAAAAAGCCCTTTTCTGGTTTTGTCTTAATGCTTGTCAGGTAACTGCTCTCTGAATCTCTTTCTTCCAGTATGTGCTGTCCAGTATTTTTATATGGGAAAATGCAATGTTTGCATTTGTTACCTTGCCACCTGCAAGAGCCATCTTAAGACGATAGAACTCTGCAATTACAGTGTGATTAAAGGCGAAGATCTTCCTTCCATTTCAGGGGTTTTCAGGTGGCAAGAAGTACTTCAACTAAAAACCAGCAGATTAGAGAAAACAATTGTATATCAAATTACAACCCCATGGCATAATTTGGTTATATTAATTCAAATTTAAGCAACCTTGTCACACTGAATCCACAGCTGGCTACTATAGAGAATTTTTTGTCCCCACTATAAATTAAACTCCTACTTTAGTTTATAATATAGCTCCAAGATTTTCATATAGCAGCTTTTCTTTTTTTCTTTTTTATTTAAATGCACTAAGAAGCATTAGAATCCCCTAAACATTTTTAATGTATGATGACAAGTAGCTCCACTGAAAATCCCCACATGTCCTAAAAAAAACCCTCAAAAAATAAAAAGCAAGTTGAATTAATCACAGTTATAATTCCGACAAGGAATTTCTGATTGCATTAACTACAGTTGGCACAAAGGGAAACGTGCTTCCGGAAGAATTTTTTACTTTGGGAATTGCAATGGAAGCTCGTGTCAGTAGATGGCACTCTGGCCATAGCTGTTAGACAGCGGTCGTCGGAGCGAGAGTCCGAAGATTTAAGGATTTTATTCTTTTTAGGTTTTCCTTAAAGTGTCACAGCTGATGGTCGCTGTCTCTGCCTTGTGTTATAAAACCTGTGATGCCAAATCTGTCTCACCACTCGTGTCACTGATGCAGTTTTATGATGTCTTCTCCATAGGTGAAATTCAGGCACATTGCAAATGCACTTTGTTTTGTTAAGTTTTGATCTGTTGAAGGGTACTGTTTGAGAAATAAAGACATTTCCTATAAAAAGATTAAGGAGTTTTATGAGGAGAAAGGAAATAAATTCAGGAAGAAAGATCGCTGGAGGGATTGGCTTTTATTCACACAAGTGTCAAAGGGAAAGATCTAGCGTCTAGGTGGGGAACCTGCATAAACTGCTGAAAGATGGGTTGATTTTCTTGGAGGTACCTGACTGAGATGCTGTTTGTTATTTTTCTGAGCACCTTCAAGCTCAGATCTTAGCCTGCATTCATGTAATGTTTTGGTGCGCTGGGAAATCTGAGGTTCATACAGAAGCTGGGAGTCCTTGCAGCTTCATGGGTTCAGAGAGGATAAGGAAAAGAAATTAAAATGTAGGAAGACAACTGTGTTTATGGGTTTTTTGTTTTGTTTGGGGTTTGTTTTTTTTTGTGTGTTTTTAAATGTGCCTTTGTAGTAAAATTCATATTTTTGTTATAAATTGCTATATTTTAAAATTAGATTATGAAATGCTGCCAAGACTTCTAGTAAGGTGAGACATAAAAATGCAATGACATTATTGTTTAGATGAAATAGAGCAATCTCAATGTGTAATAAGCTATGATGATAATGTTTCTATAGGTGCAATTTCTTTTAAAATGCTAAAAAACCTTTTTTTAATGATCTATAACTTTGCAAAACAGCATAATATGCCTGCATTAAAAAAGGAATTAAAAAGCTATATTTGTCTTTACAACAATTTAATTCTAGTATCCTTTGCATTTTTTTATTTTGCTTAACATGTGATGCTCCACATTTGCTAGTAACTCAAGACAGATTTTAGATCATGGTTTAAGGTTATAGTATTTTATAGGTGCAATTACTAAGACAGCTCCTTAAAGTTTCTTCATTTAAGTTTAGACACCTGTTTTTCAGCAGTTTTCTGAAGGGTTGCACATAAGTGTATTCCAGAGGAGTCATTCATGGGAATACTGACCCCACAGAAAATTTCAAGTCTTCTTCCAATAAGATGCTTTTACCTAAAGAGAAAAGATTAGGCAGCGAAATGGCATGATTAGTCATATGTTTAGCCAGAGGTACCATTTACAGATCAAATTCATCCATTTGAAAGATTAGGCTATTGAAGTCATGAATTGGAAAATTACGAATTGTGAACCTAATGTTCAGTTAATTTAAATTAAAATAATTTTGATTATTTTCCTCGATTTATGCTGCATAAAGTAGAAACTTCCACATCATGAAACCTAGCCATCCATGAATGCAGGCAACTCAGTCATCTAATAACTTCTAATTTCCAGCAGCTGAAAACTTTACTGTTTTTTTCATCTTGAGCCCATCAATAGGAAATACTTCATACTTGAACCTTCTTTTATGTTTTCTGTATGACAACTTGTAAGAAACATAATCTTACTCCCATTTCTCCAAATACAGTTGTTTTAAAGGTTATTAACTTGCTGTTAGACAGCAATTCCTCTATTAACATTTGAAAATAATTTTGCTAACATTTAATGATCGGAATGTGGGCTGCTGGATAAACCCATGTCTTGCTAGCTTCTTTAAAAAAATGTTAATCTGTTTAAAAATAATCATCACATGTTCAGCTGCTGCTAAAGCAGTGTGGACTTTGTGGCACTGTTCTGCAGGGGACAATGTAACTGCAAGAAAATTTATCAAAAATACAGTTGTCAAGACTACATTTCTACAGCAGACCCTTCCATCCATTGTATGATTTCCAGCACCTCCCCTTCAGATTTGTTCACATCTTCTGCATTTTGTTTGCTGTTCAAAATACTCAGCTGCAGAGTGTTGACAAAAGCCACACGAAACTCTGAGAAAAAAATTTCAGTGTATTTTGTTTTTCTTGTCTGAAGTATAGATTGGAGAAAGTGTAGATCAAGGTTTTGACTGTTTTTAATTAGCCTTTCACAAAGTTTAATATTCTTGTCATGCAGCAGCTCAAAGGTTCATATTTTAGTGTATTCTCATTATAATTCCCCTTTCTGTAAATCATTGCTTTGAGGGAGCAAAAGAACCCTTTATGAGAGGAGTTGCAACTTTTCTTATCTCTATCTTTTACAAAGCAATGTAGTCAACATTTATGACCTCTCTCTGAAGATTCTGAAGCTATCTTACTCTTTCAATAATGGCAGGAAGGACTTATACATTCAGTGTGCTATTACTTAAACTGGATCCTATGAATATTAGTCTCAAAATAATTTGATACGCCTTTTATATTGTAAGACATGAGGAATTTCATTCTAGAAATAACTGGTGAATAGTAACACTGCCTTTTTAAGTCCTCCTCTTTCTTATTTTGCTGCAACATCAGAGAGGGGTTTTCCTAATTGCAAAGCAATTTCATTAAAAAATATAAGCATGTTTTGTCTGATCCAGCTGAACCAAGAACGGAAATTTTCAAGAGTGGAAGTGGTCTGGGGATAGATTTGTAAAAAATTACTTTGATTATCCCTGTGGTTTTGGTATCTTTTCTGAACAGACTATCTTCAGAAGCTGCTATTCTCATGCTATCTGAAGTAGCTTTACCCTTCCAAGGTCCCACAGAACAAGGAATAGAAAACTTGGCACCTAAATTCTGAAATGACTGTGCTTTAAGGCTAGAGATTAATAAAGCATCTTGCATACCTTTGTTTCACATTTATGCATGGTCTCTTAGCTATTTACCACGACAAGAAAGTATTTTCCTGCTAAATCCACAAGGGGGTAAAAATGTTCTTTATCTGTCTCCTCTACTGTACTGTATCGACATCACTTTTCAGTTTGCTTTCAGGTCATTGAGAACACACTTCTACTTTCTGTGTTTCATTATCCCGGCGTAAAGAGCTGCTGTGTGCATTTTTAAGCAGTTAATTCACACTGTGATCTGATATTTAGTAGCAAAACTTCAGGGTGGAAGTACTAGTCTTACCAAGTTCCTCTTCCTGTGGTTTTGAAATATCCCTAACTAGGCAATGTGTTTGATTTGGAAGCACATTATCATCTAAAAGCATATGCTGATGCCTTTTATTACTGACAGCATTTTTAAATGCAAAATGCACTTCAAATGTTTGCTATCCTTTCCTCAAATGGACAAACAGTATGTTTAAAGCCTTCCAGTGAAAAGGTAGAGCTTTGGGCATTAAATGTTACATAGCACTATTGTGCTATAATAGCAGTCTTGTTTAAAAACTTATTTGAGCTTAAAACAAAACAAAACAATTTGGCTTGCTATAGTCATAGAAAAAAGTTCCTGTTTCTCTATAGGATACCATTAACTCAGAAACTGTCTTTAAATCAGTTGTAATGTCTAGAGAAGTTGCCATATAACTGGCATATTCTAAAAACTGAAATTGTGAATTGAGGTGACTCAAAATATATATAATCTGGCCATGGGCATGCAGCCTCATTCAGAATAGGGAAAAGTTGCTTCCTCCCCAGCTGTCCACCCATCTAATAAAGACATTAAAACAGATGCATAAATAATTTTAATGTAAAAACTTGTCAGCACATTTTCCACCCTGCCATGCCATATTGACACATGCACACAAGCCCTAAACCCCACCCCAAAAGTAGGAGAAGTTGTGAAGCTGGAGTAACATTGGTATTTTGTATCAAGTGAGCAGCCCCCTCTAATTTAAAGGATGTTGTTGTATGTATGCCAATAGTCTTGCATCCTTTAGCATAGTCAGGCTGTGCATTTATACAATACAGCTTTGTCCATCTCTCCAAAACATTTGTAGACAAAGTGAGACTATTTTCATTAAGAATGAAGAACTAAAAAAGCCTTTTGAATATGTGTTAAAGCTGTTTCAATTAACATATAAAAAATTAAAAATAGGATATCATAGTGCAATGGTGATGATAGCAAATGTTTTCTTCAAATGGCTGTCTGAAAAACCTGTCTGACATGTTCAGTTACTTCTGAGCCCTTAAGCAGAATTAAGGTAAATGAATCTGAGTTGTATTTTTGAAATGTTCTTGGGTCGTGCAAGAATGGATTCAGTTCTGAAGGCTTGTCCCATTAAAATTATCATGTTAAAGTGTCTCATGAATGTGATAAAACAAATATGAAAAGGAAAAGAGGGAAATGTTGAATTGCATGTCACTCTAATCAAATTGAAATGGTTATCATTTGTTTGCAAAATATGACACAGTGGGTGTAAATTCCATTAAAAACAACTTTCTATATTGAAGTGGAATAATATTGTTACTTAAGCAGAAGATAGATTGATAGAAAAAGCTGTCTTAAATCTCTCACAAAAACTCACCAATATTCAGCCCTTTGTTTCAGTAGAAAAGAGATGTATGAATTTTTTTAATTAAAGCCACAACTGAGCATTTGTTAGTCTTTTAAAAAACTATTTTTAATTCAGCAGAGCTGCTTTTGCTCCACAGCTGGTATTTGTCCATCCTGTTGTATTTGCAGCATCCTTCAAGATCTAGCAGCTCTGAAATGATGGAAACTAGTGCTTTCTACAGGCATCATGACTTACAATTTAACAACAGGGAAGCAAAAATATTACTACTGAATGACTTTCTCACAGTTTTGCACTAGGTTTAGTAATTTACCAAATGGATAAAACTATTAGGTTTTTAAATGCTAGTTCTAGACACATTAGTATTGTTTCAGTGATCTAGGATAACTAAAACCTTACTGTGCTACTAGATACCTCAGATAAAAGTTTCTACTCAATCTGATTTTTACTAAATCTGATAGCCATTTTTATGCCATTTTTTATTAAATGAATTTGTTTTCAAGTACAGGATTGTGCCTGTGCTGCATTTAGAAAAATCGGTGAACTGTAACCTTAGTACTTTGTGCAAAACATTAAAGATCATGATCATTGATGTTACTGTAAGGTGGAATATAGGTTAGCATTTCTAGTAATATGGCTCATAAATTGATTTACTAAGGAATAGTTTAATGATCAGAAAAATGTAGACCACCTCTTTATACATAATTTGCTTTCTAACATATATTAATGTAAATCCTGAAGAAAGGATGATTTTGAGCGGAATCTTGGTTCATATTTGGAAAACAGTTTGTTACACAAATTTTCTAATTCTTTTTAATGGAAGTGTGTTTTAGTTCCATAATCTGAGAAGTTTGAAGCAAAACATCTCTTAAGACTGTCTCAATCGTTAAACAGGTGCTCAGAAATTGCATGAAAGTAACTAAAAGGTATTGTTGCTGAATGGTGACAACCTCATCACAGTGAAATAAAAGATGATGTAAAGTCCCAGCCAAATCAGCAACCAAAGCAGGTAGCAGAACAAGTGAAAACCTGTTAGCACTAGATAAAACCGGACTAAAATCAAAGATGAGAATAAAAGAAGCCGGGACTTAGGAAAACAAACCAAACCAAACATTATAATTGCTCAAAACCAAAAGGAAACTAACGAAGAACAAACTTGGAAGAACTGAGATGGATTAGGAAAGAAACTGACCTAAGATAGGAGGAACAAACTTGGATTTTATGAAATGTGTAAAACAAACGAAATGAGTCTGAATTGCATTCATCTGAGATTGATTTACTATTTTTCCACTTGCCAAAGCAGAAGGGAAAATGTGCTTTTCCATTGTGGAATCTATCATATAGAATATCTAACTCTGAGGCTTGAAATTTAAACTTATTTTTAATGCATCAAAAGTTGTGTCAAGGAGTGTTTTTTACTTGGAAGAAGTTAATGGGACTCTTCAACCTGGAGTAGAAAAGGCTGCATGGAGGAATATTTTATTATACCTTGTTTAAAATCATAGCTAAATGTTCCTCAGATGAAGGAACAGATAGCCTAATGTCATCACTAGGTGTAAAAGTACAGTACTTAGAAAAAAAAAATAATAATAAAAAAAGTAATAATGATTTATCAGGCTTTCATAACTGCATTAATTTTTTGTAACTGGAAATTGCTCAGTTTCACTCAAGGGTTACATAAGACAGTGTGAATAATGAGAAGGAAGCTAAAGCTGGGAAATTATCAAACCTATCTGGGGCACCCATCAGCCTTTGGGACTGGAAGAAATCTGTGGAGCAGATCGTTGTGTAAAACCGCAATTCTGAATTGCAAAAAAGTGGAAGGTTCAGGCTTCCAGCATATCCATGTTTTGTAGCTACTCTGAATAGGATGGAAGTTACCCAAATGTAATTGAGGACACTGCAATGCTGAAGGGTATTCGAAACACAACTCTGTAGGTGCCTGGGTTAGCAGACCAGTGTCCGTAGCTGGAAAGATTTACAGCAGGGCTCAACCATAGGTGAACTCATTCATTCCCAGGTAGAAAAGCTGCTCCAGGATTCCCTAAAATTATGTACAGAGTGTTATACACTTCATACTTGTTGCTGTCCTCGTGTCATGCTGGTCTCTGCTGTCTGAAGTGTTTTATTAATATTAGGTAGGCTAAAGGACTAGCATAGACTGAATCTTGGCTAATGCTCAATATTAAAATTGCTGGTTTATCTGCACATATAGGATCACAAGTAAGGCTTGGAACAGCTACAAGATGTCAACTTCTCTATCTCCTAGGCAGGCTCCTCTGAAACCTGTTCTAAAATCCTTTAGCAATTTTTAGGCAATATATGGGTACCCTTTACCAATAACAAAGTTAGTTTCCAAATTACTAATTTAAATCTCTGTTGTCATGTGATGTACATGACTTTTCTAATCTCCAGAGACACAGAAAATGGCTTCTTCACTAAGTCTTTTCCTTTTTTTTTTTTTTTCTTTTTTTGAGTGTGTCTACTTCTTATGTATTGAAGGATGGATATACAGTACCTCTGCTTAGTTGGTTTTGTTTGTTTTGGTGTTTTTTCCCCCTAATCTTCCATCATTCTTTGAAATTCCTATCTTTATTAATAGATGAATATTTACTTTCAGGCATGCAAATGTGTATTCCAACCTTACATTTGTCAAAAGGGACACTGTAAGCTTCGGAAATTGTTAGTCACAGAAAAATATCCAAATGCTTTTGTAATGCTCTTGTTGAAAGTAAAGGAAAGTGCTCTGGAAAGGACAAGTGATGGGAGGAAGAGCCAGTATGGGCTCCTGGGAAAGAAGGTAGCAGGCTTTGTTTCATATTTCTGTGATCATATTGCTAAATAGCAATAGCAATATCTGATGAGAGCTCAGTATAACGAGGGAAGCCTGACAGTGAATTCCTTAAAAAGAAATGCTAGTACAGCAATAAGACAAATCATAGAATCATATAATAGTTAGGGTTGGAAAGGACCTTAAGAACATCTAGTTCCAACCACCCTGCCACAGGCAGGGACACCTCCCACTAAACCATGCCACTCAAGGCTCTGTCCAACCCAGCCTTGAACACTGCCAAGGATGGAGCATTCACCACTTCCCTGTGCAACCCATTCCAGTGCCTCACTACCCTTACACTAAAGAATTTCTTCTTCATATCCAATCTAAACTTCCCCTGTTTAGGTTTGAAGCCGTTACCCCTTGTCCTATCACTACAGCCCCTAATGAACTGTTCCTCCCCAGCATCCCTATAGGCTCCCTTAGTGAAGAAGCATCACTAAAAAAAAGAAAATTGCCCATGGTAAAAGTAGGACCAGTACCCTGGGGGCTTTCTCCTGCTATCTAAGTGAGAATTGTTTGTAGTGAAGTGTCATTGCTGTCTGATAGTGCTGAAGAAAACAGGTGAGCAGACATAGAGAAGATAGTAGAGACAAGAAACTCCCAAATAGTTTTCTAAAAATAGCTCCAGAAAAAAAATTTCTTCTGATGTTTCTTTTTAAATTAGTGTATGATGGGAATGCTGGGAGTGTAACATATTGCATTCTAATGCAGCTTTTGATGAATATGTGGAAGTTTTAATGAAATTTTGCAAACTCTATATTCTGCGTGTGAACACAGGCAGAGTAAAAACTGGTTGATAGAACACAATTAAAACATTTTGTCAGGCACTTTGGCTTTAGTAAAAGGGAAATAATGCTGATTTGAAATTATTGTGCTACGTTATACCTCTTTTATCGCACAATTTTAATTCCCACAATTAGCTGTGGATTGTGTGCTAGCAAATAGTGGCCTCTTTAAGGATATTTAAAAATTCTCAGTAATACATCGTACCTTTTTCTCTTTCTATACAATTCCTACTGCAATCAATCACAGGCTTGCGATGAGCAGGACTTTTTGTTGGTTTCCACCAGGATTTCAACAGATGTTCATAAGGATTCTCTTCCATGTGTACCAACAAACTTGCAGGGCTGTGGCCTAAGAGCTCATGATGGGACCACTTTGAAATAATGACCTTAAGCATATAAAAGCCAAAGAATAATGGTAGTTATGAGACAGAGGTTAGAATATAAGCTTTTGGGGCTGTGTTATTTTGCTTGTTTGCCTAAAGAGATTTAAGATGGTCTTGGCTTCAGCAGCATTCTCCAGAAGTTGTGGGTTTTCCTACAGGTGGTGTGCCATATTTTCTCGCAGTGTATGGATGTCTCAGATGCCATAAAGCATCGAAGTAGTGTTAGACATGAATGTTTAGTCAGCTGAATTGAGCCCTTTTGTCTACAGGTAATCTTTCAATAATTTTTTTTGCTTTGGCAGCTTCATCAGTCTTTATTTCTGGTCTGCTTCAGCAGTGCCAGCCAGCTTTGTTTTCTCTTGAGAAGTATTTATGAATCTCATGATTCTAACTAATAGTTGTAAGCATAAGTACAAATTTTGTTCTATCTTTTTCTGCTTGCCACAGCTTGTTCAGTATTGTACCGATTTCAGTCATGCTTATTGTTTGGCCAATATTTTAAGTTCTGTCCTCATTACATGATAAAGAGAATATGTTTTCAAAAACTTACCTCAATAGCTAGATGGCATTTCTTGGTAAATTGAATTTTATTTATCTAGTATGGGGTTTTTTTATAATTAAAAAACATTATTGTCAGGTAATGTCCAAATTTTGCAGGTAAAAAGTGCACACATGCTAAATGCATATTTTTAATGCATCAAAAATTGTGTCAAGGAGTGTTTTTTACTTGGAAGAAGTTAATGGGACTCTTCAACCTGGAGTAGAAAAGGCTGCATGGAGATGTTATAGCAGCCTTCCATTATCTGAAGGGGGCCTACAAGGATGCTGGAGAGGGACTGTTCATTAGGGACTGTAGTGATAGGACAAGGGGTAACGGCTTCAAACCTAAACAGGGGAAGTTTAGATTGGATATAAGAAAGAAGTTCTTTACTGTAAGGGTGGTGAGGCACTGGAATGGGTTGCACAGGGAAGTGGTGAATGCTCCATCCCTGGCAGTGCTCAAGGCCAGGTTGGACAGAGCCTTGTGCGGCATGGTTTAGTGTGAAGTGTCCCTGCCTGTGACAGGGTGGTTGGAACTAGATGTTCTTAAGGTCCTTTCCAACCTAACTATTATGTGATTCTAAAAATATAAAAGTTGATCTCTACATATACCATTTATTTAAAGAAAAAAGTAATTCATGTTCACAGATGTGATATTTTCTTATTTGAAAAAATCATCAAAATAACCATAGTGGAAGCTATAAAAATGTGTTATCTAAGACTCTTTGGGTGCATTAAAATAAACACTGAAAGACAGAACATACTTTAAGCCTCCTCCACCTTCGGTTTTTTTTTTGTGCCTAAGATCTGTTCATTAAAAATAAAATTGAGGATGCAGCCCAGGCAGCGTGTTTATCGATGAGTAATATGTGACAGTCAAGCCAGCAGTTATATTTGTAAAATATCCGTATTTTTTCTTTTCCTCAGCATACGGAAACATTTTGAGAAATTTATTGCAGTATTCAGAGAAAAACTCCTCATTGGAAACTGTAGGGTGGGGAGGAGAGGAAGGAGAGAGGTTATATGGGATGTGCAGATGTGGAAATTATTAATTCTTTTACTACCAGCAACAATGAATAATTAAAATTTAGTACTCATTTAAGAAAATGTATCCTTGCAGAAAAGTAATAAGCTTAATTTGACTACGTGATTTTTGTTGCTGAGAGTTCCATTCATTTCTTCTTACCTCACTAAGCTTGATGCATTTAACCAGCCATATGCAAGATTCTGACTATTTTAAGGCTGTAATAGTGTGAAAATGAATTTTAAACTCTCCTAACAGAGAACAGCAACACAGAGAAAGAGGAGCCTGCTGTGCCCACTCAAAGCTAGCCAGCGCATTTAAGTGGGTTTTTTTGCAATATTTTTTATGAACAGACCTAGAATGATTCTCAAAACAGTGTATATACATTATTTTTAGTAAACGTATTCCACTGTATTGAAGAAGTAATCAGCATTTCAATTAAAACAAAGAAAATACAATAAAGACTGTGTTTTTCAGGAATCATTTATTTAAAATAAATTAATTTCTATCTCATGAAATTTCTATTTAGTTTATATTTTTATATTATGCATACTAATAGCAAGATGTTTTCATACAAATACATGGTTGGAATAGAATAATGCACAAAAGAACAATGAAAATATATACATGTGTTATATGCACTATGTATAATATAATATGGAGAGAGAATAATATATGTCTAGGTTAAACACATAATAAAAAATATCAGAAAGTTGTCCATTAATGATAAGGAAAAGTAATGAGTTCCATAGTTAAGATCTAATGAGCCTGAAGAAAAAGGTTTAGGACATCTTACCAAATCAATGAATGAAAGAAAATTTATACTGAGTAATATAGATAAGAGCCTTTGGGTAGAACAAAGAAAAGAGCAGAAAACGTAAACAAAGATTGCTACAAGAAGCAGCAAATGTAAAAGGAGACTCTGTAGTCTGAGCCGGATCACAGACCTGATTCAGCTGGAAGTTGACCCAGAGGAAAAATAGCAGGAAAATAGGTATTATCCTCAGCATATATACATTGCTGAGAAAATGTTGACCGATGGATATAACAGCTGTTTCAGTTTATGGCATGCAGGGCTCTTCTATATGGTGCAAACATTTTGTCTGCTGCTACGTTTAGGAATGACTAATTAGTCAATTCTTTTCCTTCCTGTTATTATTGATGTGCTCTGCAATTTCCCACCATTCTGCAGACCTAAACACTAGAGATGGAGTTATTTCAACCGTGGAATTTTAAGACAACTGTACTTGAAATACTAAATAAATCTAAAAAATGCATCCGTTGCTTTCACTTACTTCAGACTACACTTTATCCTCAGCTATGCTGATACAAATCCAAAGCAAATGAAAAGATATGTGGCCAGGTTTTGACAGGGGGAGGAAAAATAGATTAATAGAGCCAATATAAAGTAAAGATTTCACTTCAGTATCTGGAGGTGGGCCAATGTGAAGATCTGTGAATACTGAGCAACTGAAACAAAATTAAATTACGCACAAACCTAAAAATGGTTATGTTGGAGATACTGAAAAAAAAAAAAACTGAGAGGGAAAAAAAAAAGATGAAAAATTTTAGAGTAAGCAGTTTGAGAAAATATGACAGGCGTCTCAAAACAGGAGTTTCTTAAAACACTAAAAAATATCTTCACAGTTTAATTGAAGGCAGATTTATTGTTGAGTGAACAGGAATTTTAACTTCTTTCCATCTCCGTAGCTGCCACTGGCATGTTTTTTCTTGAATATTGTCATAACTCTTATTCCTCAACATGGGTAGAATTTATCCCCCTTTCTCTTGCCCTCTTTAAGATGTCTAAATTCTTTGAAATGGTGGCATACATGTGGAAGATCATATGGTGCTGCCACTTTTTCCCCATGACATTGTAATTCAACACAATAACGGACGATGAATCAGTTATAAGAATGAGCAATCAGCAGAATGTTGCTTAAAAAGCTTATAAGTTTAAACATTGAAAGGTAATGCAGAAGTAAACATAGGCATGTTTACCTTTAGTCAGGATTTAATTGATCGACATGTATTAATTATTTTTAATGGCAATTTTGCTTTAAAATATAGTCCCAAATATTTTAATGTCCTCATATGCATGATTCTAAGAGCTTGCAATGAAAAGTTAGTTGTTATTAGTTTATGAGGTCATTTATGCAATTTTTTTTGTATCAGGGCTTTTTTAAGGTATCTTGATGTCAGACTATCAAATAGCACATTACCCTGCTTTGTCTGATTACATGATTCTATATGTTTTCAGAATTTTACTAGCTGATACCAAACACATTTGAAAAAATATAAAAATAAATACCTTTTTTCTCTGAGATTTGTAACAGAGAAAATAGTAAGAGCCAGTTGCATCTCCCCTGGATTTTAGGAGAATGGTATTACCCTGCCTTTCTCTGAGAGATTGCTGGTTACCTTCTGTCAGTGAGCAACCATCTCCCTGCAAAGCAGAAGCACGATTGCATCTCTTTTCTCTGTGTTCAAGGCAATTACTTTTTAAAAAGTGGAATTTCTTCAGAATGACTATGTACAAGAGCAAACGCAGAAACCAAAGATGTAAGTAGATTGTAAAGTATTTTTAATGCTCTTACAGAGGAGGGAAAATAAATCTCGAGTTTCACTGAAAGCCATGCTTTACCCTGCTCTGGTTAAATAATACTGGGAAAGCAGGAACAGTATTCCATGCCAATTGTCTCACTGAAAGTGTATGTTAATTGCATGAAAGAGCTTTAAAAAAAAAAAAAAAAAAAAAAAAAGCTGAATTTTTACTATGGAAACCCTCAGTGACTGCTTTATAATATCAACAAAGAACAAAGAAATAGAAATCAAATATAAATTTAGCTAAGGACAGCTAAGGATAGCTATAGCCTTTGACGTGCCAGGGTTGACATGCCTTCCCATGTTGGACTGTATGTTGTTCACTTTAGGGAACCAGCAACACCAGAACTTTAGGGGCAGTCATTTTATTTTCCTTCACAATAACTTTCAGAAGAATTTAAAGAATTAACTAGCTTGCATAAACCACGGAAACAGGAACTGGGGGGAGGAAAGTATGCATGTGTCTCTTGTGTGTATTTAAGACACTGCAGCACTGAAAATTCACTGGCTTCTAAATGCTTGAGTTTCCAGTCCAGCACCTGTTTGACTTTCTAAATTGCTGTGGCATCAACCAGCAGAATTTCATTATCAATACTGTCTGCTCCAGAACATTATGGAAGGGTGACTGAGGCAAGGAAACATGAAGTGCTGTAAGTCAAGAAGTATTTGTTACTGCAAGGAAATCAGGGAAGACGCCAAGTTATAAATGGAGAGCATGTCTGAGGCTGAGAAAAAAGACATTCCTCTAAGAAAAATGCCAGTGTAGGGAGAGCAGGAAGGGAGGAATATCAGTTAGGAAGAAGGTAAGTTGGACTTTATTTGGACAGGATATGTTACTGCTCAGAGTTGAAGGGATATATAAGGCTGTATCACTGACCTCAATTTTTGGTCCTCAGAGCTTAATTTGTACAGGTTTTCTCCAGTGTTTCTTGCCCAATACAAATGGATGTGCTGCATGAAGAAAGTTTGCAGGACAGATCTGTGCTGAAATACCTGCAACGGAAATAAATCATCTGCTTCACATTCAAAAAAATAAATTAACAAAAATCTCATTCCTATAGCAGTAGCGAAAGAAAATTATATAGATACAGGCAGATTTTAATTAATCTAGTTCATTTTTAACATACTACTTGCTCTTAGTTTTACTATGTGAACCAGGAGATCTTTCTATACCCAGCTGCATTCATAGTCATTCATGAAAATTACACAAGGTGCTTTTAAGACTGCTTTTATGAAGAGAACCTGCCTTCTTCCCCTTTCCCCTCTACCCCTGCTGATCCCAAGGAAATTCTGTGATTTTCTACAATAGGAAAAAAAAAAAAAAACAAAAAACAAAAACAAAACCCAGACATAGTCAAATTTTGAATTATGAAGGGGGCAATTGAATGTGGGACATTTTTTTGTATTAAAACTGCCTCTAATTTCAAGATCCCAATCAATAAAATATCTCAAAATAACTGCCTCTGCTACCTTATATACCAATACTGTCTACATGGGTGCTTCATTAACACCTCTTAATTAGCAGCTACAATAGAAAAAATAATTTCAGCAATTTTGATATTGCTCCTATTCATATCATTTCAAAGCTTTCTAAAAGATAGAGTTCATCTAAGCAATTGCTATCCTGAAATATAAAGGATAATGGTAGCAGCTGCGTTGAACCAGAAAAGTACTGTGTTTTCTGTCCATTACATTTAACATATGCTATATTTTAAACATGAAGGCATTTTTGGTGGCCTTTAATAGTATATTTTGTATATGATTTCCATTATAGGTAGGATAAGCCTTGGGGTTTATATCTCCTCTCCACTTCTCAAGCACTTGGATATGTGGCATAAAACAAAAGTGAGCATTGTGACTTTTTCTTATACACTGAAGTTCTGCTTCTGGATTTAGTACACAGTGAACGGTATTACAAGCACTTTCCTAACCCATTTTTTTTCCTTTCAATGTTTGAAGAAGGGTGTATAGGCATTCTGTACTTAATTTAAAAGCACATCAGATTAGAGAGGAGGATATTTAATATAGAGACATGATGACCTGACACAAAATATAAGGAAACCCCATTTCCAATTTCTGTTCCAGGTACAAAACTTTTGCTACAGGAGTAAATGCAAAAAATTGGCTGTACTTACCTGTTTGTGTGAATGGGATAAAGGTTTCCTTTTTTTTTTTTCAGCTGAAGCATCATACATAAGTCTTCTAATTCAAAACTAATCTTAATGTTTCACGTTCATTGTACTTTTGGGTTTGATTCTAGTCAAAGTGGCCCTCATACTAAGTAGTTAACATATTTTATTTATTCTATATGTGGTATTAACTTATGAAAATTAAAAATAACTGTCATAGTAAATTGTGAAACTTGCATCACTAAATGAACAAGAAAACAGATTAAGGTTCTTTCTGTATGAGTGTTGTGTATCTACATATACATGCACAGTCTCCATGCTTACATTTGTCTGCACATCCATATTTATAGCATGCTTTATTCTTATATCAGCATGTTATCTAGCTGATAGGCTTAATTCTCATTTCATTGCATGGACCTAATGACTGAGTAAGGGGAAACTTCTGTAACAAAAGCGATCTTATCAACACCAAAAAAACAATAAATGCATGACAAAGCTTTTCTGAAATAAAAGGTTAAACATTAGACTGACATGCTTTGGAGCACAGCTGCTGAGGAGGGTGGTCAGGACAAGACTTGTGGTAGGCTGCAGTGTATCTATGGGTCTTCTCCATGGAGAAGCATTCACATCTTCTGAAAATGCCAAGCCTCTGAGCCTCTTCTCATAAAGCGAGTTGCAGGCATTCATTTTTACTTGGGGTCTTCCTTGTCATTGTCATTTTGTATGCTGACATGCTACAAAGAGCAATTTCTTAAAAGTGTCATCCAGATCTTTTGAAGATTCTGCATCTTTTAAAACCAACAGATCATTAGTTATATTTCAGGAGTTGTTTTAAAAGAGTAATGAGAGAGGAAACATCATGCCTCCTGTTATTCTGGTGATTTCTGTCTTCTCACAGGAGACGTCAAAACTCTACTTGTAATTGTCAAATGAATTATGATTCTTTATTCTCAGTTGCCAATTTTGTTTGTCTAGTCCTAGGTTTCCTTCCATGCAGAGTGTTGTAGAAAGTAGCATGTACATTTATTAAAGGGTTAAATAACTTGTAGTAACATAAAAGTAAAATAAATTATTTTCAAAACTTGTACAGATAGCTGCTGTAATGTAGAATGAATGTGGCTGTTGTAAAAGGAAAATAATATTTTGGGCTTAAACTAGTTCTGTATTCAGAGATGTGCTGTCCACCGGTGTCACCTGATTCTTCTTTTTCAAGTGTTCTTGTCTTGCTGAAGGAAGAATTTTGCATGTATTGATAACATCTGATTAGAAATTCTGTGAAATTACAGTTTGAAGGAGTATTTTGTCCTATCAGCACTATTTGATCTATTGCATTACCTGCTACATTTTCTTTAATTGATAAGGTTATACTTGCCATCTTTTCATCATGGATCTGCTGGCCTCATCTTTGTCCTTTATATATGGCATAATGGCTTTCAGCCTTAAAAAATAGTTGGCATCTGTTGAGTCTTGTTGTATTACAGTTTGACCAGCCTAAGCTTAATTCCATTTTCTTTTTGCCTCTTAGGGCAATAAAAAGTCCCCAGTACTGAGGCAGCTGCTGCTCAAAGGAAATAGCAGCCCTTAATAAAGTGTGTGCTGGGAGTTAAAGTGACTGGAAAATCAAATCTCATTGGGGAAAACAAGTGTAGTTACTGACCCAGATACATATGAGAAAACTGTCTTTTTCCTTAAAATGTCAGAGTCCCAGACAACAAGGGAATATTGCCTCAAGTTCTTCATGTAAAGCTGTCTTAGAACAGCCCCAGGACATTCCTATTGCTGCGTACCTTTTGAGGAAGTAGAGTTCAGTGCAGTTAAATCTATCAGTAATAAAAATGAGCAAGAAGACACTCTAGACCTGCAAGACTACAAATGTCATTGAATATTCACATCACATGGATAACATCTGAGTCAGGGGCTTCAGAGGTAGAAGCAGTCTTCTCATAGCTTTGAAGGGAATTCATTGTGACCTGAGAAAGTTGGCTTGTATGAAATTATTCATTTCCCAATGTTTCTAAACATTAAAACTCAAGACATAGGTCCCTCAGTGAAGCATGCAGGATAAATAACCTAGAATATTTTCTTTGATGCCTCTTCAAGTGCCTGTGTAGCTTTCTAAAGCAGATGTGTTTTATCTGCTTCCAGACTGTACAAGTGAATCAAAAGTATTGCAAAATAGCTGTTTCAAAAAACATTGTTTAAAAGTTTAGTAGTCTGAGCAGACTTTGCATACAGAACTTGCATGATGCTTCCCACTCCACAGTGTGAGCCTGCCTGAGGAAGAAAAGTGGAATTTTTGTCCTTGAGAAGTAAATGCTGAGGGGAAATACTATAAGTGGGACAGAAAGCTTAGGCAATCAAGAACTTACAGACTGTCTTGAAAAGGTGAGATAAAGAGAGAAATGGTGCAAGTACAGATTCAGAAATTACTTTTAAAATTATCTGAGAGCAGAAGTCAAAATGCCTGAAATGAAAATGGAGAACATAACAAAGAAATTCAGCGAGTCATTTCAGCTTAATCTAAGGGAAAAAATGACACCTTAGTAATACCTTTGGCTTCATTAGAAAGATTATGTTTTAATGCTGGGGGGAGGTTCTTTATATTGCGTAAGTAAGGTAGTAGATTAGTGGACAATATACAGTGATTCAACAAAAAGATAATTGCAAAGATAGGGAGAACTCATAAAAATACATCAGCTATTGTTAAGGATCATAAAAACGGTATTATTAAAAAAGATGATCATATGCAAATAATGTAATTTGGATTATGTGATTTGAAATCTATTAGGGGAATTAGCAAAAGAATGTACCACACCAATGAAAGTTTGTATTTAAAAGGTCATTGAAAATCAAGAAGGTATTGGTAATTTACGCATAACACTGGTTTTCATGAACATATAGAATTGCAGTTCTAAGCCGTGCTCAGGCTGGCAGCAAGTGCTTTTATGTTCATCAGTAACACAATTTATCATTAGTGAAACAGTGCTTACTGTATGTTGGTTAGTTTTCTACAAGGAATCAAAATTTACAATTTCAAAAGAATCAAAATTTACAAGTTTACAAGCACTCCATTAAGGAACTGAGATCTGAGAGAGCAAGTAATAGTTTTAAAAAATGAAGTCTATTGAAATAACAATCACGTTCAAGACATTCCTAGTCTAAAACAATCTATATAGAAAGAGAATTCTGGGTTTTAAATTGTGCAAACAGAAGTCCAGTGGTTAGAACCTAAAGTTAGATAGCTGCAGTCTAATTTAAGATGTACATTTTCTGAGTGCAATCAGAACTTACTAAAAGTACTTGCAATTTCTTCTCTCCACCGCTTAGATTTTGCATACATCTATTTTTAAAAGTCTCTTTTAAACATGTACTATGGATCTGATTACAGAAGTATATATTCAAAACTTTCAGTATTTGTGCAGGTAGAAAAGAGTATTATTTTCATAAAATCTCTGAAATCTATAAAATGCTGGAAATTTTGAAGGGACTGCAGCCTTAATTTATTAAAACCTCTGTATGCTGCTACAGTAGCGCCAACTACTCGTTGACGCAAAGAAAGGAGAAAAATCCATTAGGGTTTCAGAACATAGAGAATCTCTTAAGGGAAAAACCTTCTGTTGCTTATTTTTGTATGAAGTACTAACATATTTGAAGAAAAAAGATTTGCATGACTGCATATGTAAGGGGTACAAGGCCTGGTTTTAAGCAGATTTTTGTTTTGGTTTATTTTCATAGTCAACATGATATTTTTTCTGTTGCCTTTCATGTACATTTTCTGTCGGAACACAGCAATACCTCTATCCTACCTCCAGTACAGGTACTAACTTCAGACAAAGTCTGTGTTTCTGCCTCTTTCCATAATCGAAAATATTGACAGGCTGAAATTCCAGTCTTTCTGATATGTGCAATCTTCTCCCAGTAGATTTGAATCACAAAAATTAAACATACAAAATTAAAAAAGCAGAAGACCTTTAATAAATGTTTTCATGACATACAACCAGCTTTAACCAGTGATAAGACCAAGCACATTTTGTGCCACAGTTTGACAGCTTCACTGGGAAAAAATCCCATAAAATTTAAAAGAGTATCTTTCAGGTCTCTCAAATGATTATCAAAAATGTAACAAACCATTACAGGGATATTTACTGGTTGAGCATCAGCCAAGACCTGAATGCTACCTGAAGTCCAGCATTTTATCAGCAGTTTCATGTCTGAGATTCTTTGACAGTAAAATCCAGAAGCATATCTGAATGTTACTTTGGAAACATTCCCCCTCTTCCCTCCATGCACAGCTCAGAAGGGACAGAGATCTCAGATACATTAGACTATCATCACGGTGAAGACTTTGAATGCATATGACCAATTTGAGACTCTGGCTCCTATCTACAAAGCATTCAGCATCACATTTTTAGTTTTGAAGAGCTCAATCTTTGGCCTTAAATTTACTTTTATCTCTGTTCCACCTAATTTCTTCTGGTTTTTTTCATTTGTTTTTGGTTGGGATTGTGGGTTTTTTTGGTTGTTTGTTTTGGAGGTTTTTTTCCAGTTATTAGTGTGCTACACATTCTGAAAAATAGGCTGTATTGTCACTTTATAATGTGGATTATGGTTACAGATTTTTCTGTCCCTGTTTGAAACTAAGGTGGTATTTCTCCCTCATTGTCATTTGCAGACAGTTTGGGAGAATTTGTCATTCGCCTGAGGTGATCTCTACAAACTACTCTGTTTTTTTCTTGAACTTTCCACAAAATACGGCCTTCCCAGGGCTGCTTTCCACATCAGATAGATAGATAGATAATACATACTGTATCATAAGTATTTTTATTGACCCTAATGAGTTAAAAATTGTCTTAGAAAATCATCCAACTGTAATTCTTTAAATAGAGCATCCATTGTTCTCCAAATTGCTGATATCTGTCTTACTAATAGCTTCCAAACGCAATTCTGTTGCTGATTTTGGCTCACCTCCAGGTCTGTCATAAAGCTGGGTTTAGGTGTGACCTTCTAGCCCAGTTTTACAGCCTATGTTAAGATATCATTTCCTTAGAACTCACACTTATGTTTTCACACCTATTCACAACATTTTGGTTTTGCTGTATTTTTACTGTGTTACTGCAGGCAGCATATGCTATCAGGACAGAACTGAAACGTAAGGCCAAAGAGTCTCAGCACTCAGCAGTCTTGCTAATTAACTGAAAATGGTCTTTCCCTTTTATTGGTTATCTTTTTTTGAAGGGAAGACTTTTTTCTAAACTTGAAGTCTATCATTGAAAAAAAACCCAAGAGAAGTGATAGCATAAGGGAGGTACATTCCTGCTTGCTCTCAGTGACTGAACAAATAGCCAAAGAAAATCTCAGCGCTAAATCTCTAGTGCAAAAGAGATCCTAACTAAAATTATCTATATATGTTATACTGTCTGGTCAGCTACTGTCCACAATTACTGTTATCTTGAATAGGCATCTTGAAACAAGCAACCTGTCTACACAAAATTTTACTTTCAAAAAAGTTTAGGTATACAAGCAGAAATGCAGATTAAAAAAAAAAAAAAAAAAAAAAAGAAATAATTAAAGCCCCTGCATAGAATTTGTGGCTAAATCTCTGATTAGCTAAGTCTCTAAATCTCTAATCTCTGATTTAGCACTAGTCATTTATAAAGTGACATTCCTGTCCTGAGAAACAGAAACAGACATCATCATTATCATTGCACTTCCGATGCACTAAGTATTGATTCAATTGGCCTTCACGCTTTTCAGAATCTTCCTTCTTTCAGGATCCCACTTCTTATCTTCCATTTGACACAGTAAAATACATAAGCTGTGATGTGCCACATATATTGCGTTGCGCTTGACAGTGACCAGCTGTTGCACATGCAACAAGTAGCAAAGAAAGCTTGTTATAAAGTAGATGTACTAGTGAGTAGCTAGAGGCATGCAATTAGTAGATAATATAAAGCTACCAGTGCCTTCTGTAACAGTCTGAGAGTAAACATGCACATGCAATGATTTCTAACTTTTCATAAAATCTGGGATAAAAAGTTTTCTGAACATGCTTGCAGAATTTTTTTTATATGTTACAAATATTTTAAGAGAATTTTTCTAAATCTTAATTTTCACAATCTGTTTTAAATACTCATGTTCAAAATGAGCCTACTTCAGTTCTTTTTAGTCTCTGTCCAAAACCCCATATTTTTCTGATATTTACACACATTTTGCTTATACTTAACCAAAATGTCTGGGCAATAAATTATTTCTGGTCTACAGATGTATGAATCTTAATATATGTTCTTTATGAAGTATCTCCTCTATGTGAGAATAATTACTTCAGTGATTAATTGAAAAAAATCTGTTTTCTATATTAACATTGTGGTAGCAATGCTACCTAGATTTTGAAAGCAAACAAAAAAATCTTTTTCATTTCCTTCTTATAATAAGTTGGATTTATGATTTAACAAGGGTCTTTTTAAAAATTGAAGAAGGAGATTATCTCATGAAGTGTAGGTTCTATTGGATGGACCTGCCCATGAATGCTGCAGGAATTTCCACAGTGCAAATGTTTGTGCAGTCACCATGGAATCTGATTTCCCTATTCATTTTCATAATAATATATTAGCATTCATATTTAAATCTTTCTCTTTTACCTTTGCTTGAATATATATGCACATTTTGTATTAGCTCTGCATGCTTAGTAAAATTCAGTTTTCAAAATATTTTATTAACCAAAAATGCCATTCATAATGTTGAAGAACAGGTTCACATTTGATTCTAAAACCTACTTCCTTGGGATAAACTGTACGGGTTCAAACAAAAGAGATCTGCACTAGAATTATATATAAATATTATACTGTCTGGTCAGCTACTGTCCACAAATACTGTTAGCTTGAATAGGCATCTTGAAACAAGCAACCTGCCTACACAAAATTTTACTTTCAAAAAAGATTAGGTATACAAACAGAAATGCTTAGTAAAAAAAGATAAAAAATTAAAGTCCTGCATAGAATTTGTAGCCTGGGTACACGAGGAACAAGTATGTTGAGAATTGAAAACTAAAGTGAAGTGGCTGATATATACTATTTCCCATTATAACTTATTTCGACTTATTTAATGCAGTTTAAACCCCAAAATATTCTGTGTATATAAGTGGCTGATATATACTATTTCCCATTATAACTTGTTTCTGCCTTATTTAATGCAGTTTAAACCCCAAAATATTCTGTGTATAGCTAGGTTATATGTAAGTGATATACACTATCTATAGCTGTGTGCAGAATTTAAGACATGCATCAGAGAGCAGAAGGAAAAATTGTCCAATGACAATTTACCAGCTAATCTCTGATGAAAGTTTGCTCCAGAAAGCAGGCTTTTAACATCATTTCGTGCCTATGAATTACTTCTCCAGGCATTCTTTTTTGTTTTATTGATTACTAAACTTTTGGTCATTCAATCATGACCACCAAACTGACAAAAGTGGCAAAATTCACACTGACAGATACAGTGTTGAATCAAGGCTTTATTGCTTAGAGTGATAATTATTGTCCTACACTGAGTTAACAGAAAATAGCCATGTAACATGTCTCAGGAGACCTTCATTTAGGATTTAACTCAAACTTGAAAGGGATGTATTACAAATAAATGCCCGTTTCTTCTGTTTCTTTAGCCTCTTGGCTGGAGCATCTTTAAAACTGTCATTAAATTGTCCGGTTTATTGCCATTTGATGTTGCAGTTTGATGAGAAAAATTAATACAAGCAGCTACTGTTGTTACACACAAACTAGCACAGCCTTTAAACATTGTTTTGGAGTTGTAAGTAACTTGGATGTTGTACCAACAAAATGTAACTTAGCCTCCCAAGTAATATGATTTTCCTACCTGTGACTTTTTAAAAGTCCAGGATCTACTTTGTAAAAGTTCTCCAAATTATTATTGTTCATATATGTAGACGTAAATACACACTAAGCTAGCATTTAAACTGATTTCTGAAGTTATTTGTCCTCAGCTTCTAGATTAGGTAAGCACACGATGGTCTCATCCAACTCCATACTCAGGTTTTCCTCTGTGGAGAGTAGAGTTTCGGAATGGACAAAAGGGAGGACATCACTGGAGCTCTCCCCAAAAAGAAGTTGGCATGTTGGCAAGAAAGCAACTGTGTCTTATGCTCAAAACCACACCTAGGTCCTTTAATTTAGGCCATGTATTTTGTCATGGACAGCAGCAGAAGCCAAATTGCATTTACCTAGTCGGCAGACAACTTGTTCCACTGCTAAAATAGATCACTTAAGTAGTGTATTATGAGATACAGTGTTTTAGGCAATCCTTCTTGGAAATTATGTAGTCACAACTTAAGAATGTACTGTACAAAAGATGCTTTTTAAGAGATACGGGTTGTTGTTGAGCATTAACTGAATCTTCAAATATCTTTCCCCTACTTTGTTCTCTCTTCACCTAAGAGAGAGAAAAGAAATTTGTCAAGTCAATTTTGTATGTCTTTTATCAGACAGGCGTTAAGAAAAAGCAGAAAAGTGTGTGTATGTATTTTCATTCTCTCAGTTCTGAAAAGCCACTAGCCAATTCAGTTTAAAATAAATTTTATAAAGGAAAAAGAAATGTGGGGTTTTTTTAATAACCACATACTTGGCTGCGCTTCAAGCAAATGCAAAATAAGCAGCCAATTATAAGCCCTGCCACAAAAGTGTTTTTTCAAGGGAATCTGTAACCCATTTAGAATACACTCATACTGCACAGTTATATTATAAATTTTCTAAACATAAGTTATTAAGAAACATTAGCACATTCATGTAATTCAAACTTCATGTGATAGTGTATGAATATAGTGTTCTGGCTTCTATAAAATATGAGATGAGGGCAAAACAGTTTATCATAGAGTTCATGTCTGTATTGAAGTTCAAAGGATTTAATGCCATTCAAGGTGAAGCTTTAAAAAAGAGTATTTAGTGGTCTTTTGATGGATATGCTAAAGTCAAATGGCACTAGTGATCTTTCTACTTAATGCTGTCATGAAAGACTCAGTGTGATATATTGAAGGACTTGTCCAGTGAAGAATGAAATTTCTATAAATCAGAGAAATTCTTGTGCTGTCCCTACTTCTTAAAAATAACACCAGTAATAATACTAAAGCTCATTGAAGTGTTCTATAGAGAGTCTTGAAGTTGTAGGCTATATAAATAGAATATTGTCCAAGGCTGTGATCTGTGGTCTTGAATTTAAATTAATAATCAAAGGTAACAGTAGAACAAGCTGATTAAAGATCAGCCTTGCAACCAGAGGAAGCCTTGTCCCAGCGCACTTCCAATGAACTGCATCATACAAATTTTTTATGAATCCAGTATGACACAGGGCACATATCTCAAATGTGCTTTTATTTTACTCTCTTAATAAAAATCTGTTTCTATTTATACTACAAAGCTGCAAAGCAAATCTTTGTCACTTATTTCTTTAAAACTGTTCTGTATAGTAAAATGTGGTTTGATCTTTTGTGCATTAATTTGCATTTGTCGTTGTGTGCCTTACAATAACTATCTCAGCTGCAGGGAAAAAGAGAGAATGGTGAAGAGAGGAAATGGAATTCTGTTCCAATCTGCATTGAATGCATTATGTTATTGTGGCCAGATACTTGTATATTGAGAAGTAAGGGTTCCCTTCTTGACTGTGAAAATGAAGTTTATTCCAGTCTTGGGAAAGGAAGCAGCATCCCTGTTTCTCCCTTGGAAGGTTATTACACTCTTTCAGCTACATCAGTGTCCCCAGTGAGATGATGTGGAGGTAACCTGCACAATGCCTTCTTTTTTTACTCTTTATGTTGCAAAAAATTTTCACAAAACTGGAACAGCACAAGCTGAATTAGTGCAAGATTATAAATCAATATTTCTGCTACGTTCCTCTTTGCCTTGAAGCTCTAGCTACAAGGACCAGGGATTCTCCATCTGAAATATAGCTTAGAGAACTGTAAACTCACCAGGTTGCAATGAACCCAGAAATACTAAAGAAAGCTATATTTTCTATATATCTTTCATAAATTTTAATTAATTTGCTCAGTGTAATGATTTCAAAGCTACTTCAGTAGTTCAGGTGATATTTATAAGATCTAAGAAAGTTCTACTTTGAAGGGATTCATTAATTATGGAGCATAACTTCATCATTTTTTTCTGATGTGCAATAATCTCATTTTTTATCATGCACTTAATTTTATGACATTTAAAGCTGTTACATAGTCCTAAATAGCATGTGTCTAATTAATGCTCCCATGTTTCATCAATGCACATGAGTTACTCCTTCTGGCACTTTTCATTACCAGTGCAACAATATTGTTCAGGTGTGATACATTACAAGCATTATTTTTTTTTTTGCTTGACACACAATTCATTGCCTTATCTTGCGATGTGCAGCTGCTAGCAAGGTCCTTAAATAAAAAATGAGACTGCAGTCCCATGACAAAAGACAACCAAGAATACATGTAGGTCTCACCTATTTCATTTCCACAGCTGTATAAATTTGATTTCTCACAAAGCTGGTTATTTTGATCATTGAATCAGTTCAGTCAGGAAACCAGAGGGTATTAAACAACGACATTGATAAGCTTGGAATCTGTGTGGATGAAAAAGTAATTAGCTTGATGCACATTTTAATCAAAACCGAATGCATGTGGTTTTGGCCAGGTGTTACTTCTGCTCATGCACAGAAAGAATATGCATCTTGAAAGATTTTAATTTTAAACTCCTCTAAGAATGTAATTTTGGTGTTTACCATGATCCTGAAAAGTGTTCCTATTAAGTTTGTCACTGAAATGTAACTGTGAGTCCCCTGGACTTAGGAGTGCAAATATCTAACAGATCATAAAACTGACAGGTCCTGGATGTATGTAGTGAAGTCCATGACTGTCAGCATGTTCAGCCTGTGCTAAACCTGTCAACATTAGCCAAAAAAGCAAAAGGCTAATCTAGATTATAAACAGTCCATGAAAATACATCTTAATTCTTCTCTGCTTGTAAAAATGGTCATAGGTAATATTGTATAAAATTGCTGCAGCTTCTTGGGGGCATACCCTGAGATCCATATGTAGTGCTTAGTGCTAAATTGGCTGTTTGACAAACTGTCACCTCCAAGTTTAGGTGAAAATGAAGTTTGAGAATAATCACTGCAGATTACTAAAAAAATTGATTCCAGACTTCAAAAAAATCATCTGAAATTCCAGGGTGGGGGTTCTTTTTAAACAAAACGTGTGCTTTATGTCAATACAAAATGAGACCAGAAATGTTCTTTTTATTGTACACATCTTCAAATGAATAAAGATATGTATAGCAATATACATGTTTTGTGGCTGATTTATTATACAGTTTGTGCCATTCCTAGTTACATTGGCTGGTACAAAATCCTGCGAATATATTAATCTCTCTGTATCAGAACTAAGCTGATTGCTAGCTGGGGCTTAAGAAGATAATGGCTTTGTGACAGATACGCACTGACATCATCAGAATGCCTATACAAGGTGTTTAGCATGGACCATGTGCTTTCAGGGTAATGCAATTTTTCCTGTTTGAACATAGCCACCTGATAAATCCACTCTGTGCAGGAAACAAAATCCCTTATCACATCTCCATGTGGATACACTCAGATGCTCTTTCTGAACAAAAGTTCTCCCTCTTTAGAGCTCCAATGAAGTTCTTTTCAGGGCATGCTGACAATTTCCATGGGGAGTTTATTTGAGGAAAGGGGTCTCTGTCTGGGGAATAAAGTGTTTACCAGTTCACCAATGCTTACAGATCAGTGCTCTGGCTCAGCTATGTACTAATCAGTGATGGTGTAGCAGCAGAAGCAAGGAATTTGCGATATATCTGTCCTTGGGTTTGGAAGACCATTTGAGTCTTCCTTTGAGAACCTCATTGCATTATTGGGAAGTATTAGAGATGTGGAAGAGGAAGTAAAAGGATGAGGAAATAAGACCTGTGCATCACTTCATAACTCAAGTTGGGGAGGGGGAAGTGCTGTTCCTAGTTCACGGGTGGGAGCCAACAGAGTCTGTATCCCACAGATTACAGCTCTCCTTTAGCCCTGAGGAATACTTCTAGTTAATGTTGCATTGACGGTCTCAGAAGCTCCTTCTTTCTTGCTTAATCCTACCAGCAGAGATCCAAATTACTTAGAAATAGAAGACATTACAGTAGTCATACATTTGGACACCAGAATGGAAGTTAAAGCATATTAAGGCATTTTTCTGTCTGTATCATACAATTGTTATTTCTGTGATCAGAAGACAGATATCTCATTTAGTATAACAAGCGAGATTGTGCTGAGAGATAATCGTGCAACATTTCTAATTAATTACCAGCTAGAAATTTGAAATTAACTATAACCGGTTTTGACTAAGAAATTAACTGTGATGTGGCTCTTTTCAGGTTATTTACAATAGAAGGGTAGATGACTGGCATACTGTAAATTGTTTGCTATCCTCTTCAGTTGTGGTGACTTTACAAAATAAAGCTTTTCTGAGGGCAGAATCTATCAATAGAATATTTTCACATGGTTTCAAGTTTCTCCCAGCTAACACTTCCCACAGTTGATTGGTGTTGTTGTTTTCTCAAAATCATGATTTTTGCAACTATGATGAATTCTTACTACTGTGTTTGTTTGGGGTATTTTTTTCCTTGTTTTAAAATTGCATTAGAACAAGTTCAAGGAGAAAAAAGTTACAGATATTTGCTTTTATGATTTTTTTTTTGCAAACGCTAATTGTGAAGAAAGGTACTGGAACAGTAATATTCTAAGTGACTTACGGGTTTGGAAAACACTGTATATATTTAATATGTAAGCATAACAAGCCTATAGTATTCAGAAAAAAAAGATTCTTTCAGTGTCTGCCTTTTTAGACTAAAGCAACTCAGTAGCAGCAACAGCAACAGCTTTGTGTAATGCAATGGCTAAAATGCTGAGTTCTGCCTACGTTACAACTTCTGCATTCACTACTAGTTTTGCATTAACCTGAATACCTAGGCCTTTTGTTTTAAAGTTGTAACAATAAATTATAGTTTGGATCCTTTAAACTTGACATATATACTATGCCATTAATTGTTCCTGTTAATGAAGACTTAAATATGCAAGCAATTAATGTTACAAAAGAGAACTCACTAGTCAAAGCCTTTTACATGGACAATCTTGACAGTCCAAGTTTATTGGCTCCTTTTCTGAGAGAAACTTTTTCTGGCCGTTTGCGCAAAATTGCCTGATTTCATAGCTATGGGCAGGAATTCAGAGATGCAGAGATTAAAAAAAAGGTTAAGATAAAACAAATGGCATGAGGGACTTTTTAAAAGAGCATGTAGGGCAATGTGGAATGACATTTAACTTAAAGAGGAGAGATTTAGATTACGTATTAGGAAAAATTTCTTCACTAGGAGGGTGGCAAGTCATTGGAACAGGTTGTGAAGACTTGTGGATACCCCATCCATGGAGTATTCAAAGCTCGGTTGGACAGGGCTTTGAGCAGCCTGGTCTAGTGGATGTTGACCCTGCCTGTGGTGGGGGCCTTAGATTTAGATGATCTTTATGGTCCCTTCAAATCCAAACCATACTATGATTCCATGATTCTATGATTCCACGATTCAGCATCAATGAAATATCAGTGGGACTGGCAGGACTGGGTGCAGTCTCAAAGAGTGAAAAAAATGGCATTTGGATACAAATGGTGCTGCTCAAGCACACCATATTACTGATCACTAAGCTCAGACCTTCAAAATCCACACTTTAACACTTGTTGACAAATTTTGGGACCAGTCTTGTTCAACAACTTTGTCGGTGACATGGACAGTGGGATTGAGTGCTCCCTCAGCAAGTTTGCCGATGACACAAAGCTGGGTGGTTCAGTTGATACGTTGGGGGGAAGGAATGCCATCCAGAGGGACCTCGACACGCTTGTGAGGTGAGCTGATGCCAACCTGATAAAGTTTAATCATGACAAGTGCAAGGTCCTACAGCTGTGTGGGAGCAATCCCAGGCACAGCTACAGGTTGGGCAGAGAAGAGATTCAGAGCAGATCTGCAG
>JAOEHY010019630.1:0-12664 GCA_025447955.1 Psilopsiagon aurifrons | reverse complement strand
TCAGCATGCCTTCCAGGAGAATCTGCTCCAAGATTTTGCCAGGCACAGAGGTGAGGCTGACTGCTCTGTAGTTCCCCCTCTCATCCCTTCTTGAAAATGGAGGTTATATTTCCCTTTTTCCAGTCATTGGGAACTTCACCTGACTGCCATGATTTTTCAAATGTGATGGAGAGTGGCTTAGCAACTTCATTTGCAGCTCCTTCAGGACCCGCAGATGGATTTCATCAGGTCCCATGGACTTGTGCACCTTCAGGTTTTTAAATCTGACAGAGCTGAATGTTGTGATGTTATATGCTAAAATAAAAATGAGCTTCTCTTGTGCTCTTATGGCTGGTATCGCTTGAACTGCTTCCATAAAGATACTAACATGCAGTTTAAGGAAATTGGGCTCTGAACTTGGCAGTCTATACCCCAGCAGGGCAGAAGCCACTGCTGTGTGAACAGAAGGGCCTTGCTGTGTGGGGAGGAGCAGAGGATGGAGGAGTTCAGCACTCAGGCTAATTGATTCAGATAAGGTGATTTTTTTAATTTTTCTGAGAAGTATGTAAGAAATGTTAGCATTTTTTAAGAATAATGAAGTGCTGTGTGTGTCACAGGAACGATAGGAAGGAGCTCTTATCAAACCTTACCATACAGTTCTGCTGTCAGTGTAACTTTTTTCTAACTGACTCAGATAATTCTGTATGTGGCAGAAAGCGTGTCCTTAAAGGGTCTGTATGGCTTTATACAGGAGAGTAAGAGTCTACAGCTAGTGTCAAACATCTTGGGAGTGTTTGTAGTGTTCAGCAGCACATGCTGATTCATGACTTGCTCATCAAAAATCATAGAATAGTTAGGTTTGGAAAGGACCTTAAGATTATCTATTTCCAACTCCTCTGCCATGAACAGGGTCACCTCACACTAAAATGTGTGTTTGTGTTTGAGTGCCAGTTTATGTTTTACCATCTCTTGGATCAGGGTGTGGTGGGGGGGAATGACAGGGACCACCATTTTTCCTAGAAAAGCAGGTATGCAGAATTCGGAGCTTTCCCTCTGGATGCAGGAGGGAGACACCAGGCTGGCTTTCTTGCTGTTCGTGCCAATGCTGCTCTCAGCAGATGGGTGGCTTCTTATACTTGATACAACTTTGCAAGATGAGTGAGTGCTTGTGAGCAGAGGGAGTATGATGTGTTTGGGAGGGTGACTGTTGTTAGGAGATAATAGCATAGTTACTCATGAAACCAGGGTCTTCCTCCTTACTGAAGACGTGCCAGTAGGTGTTCATGGGTTAGATAACTTCTTTTGTTTTGTAGATATTAGAGCTTATTAGTGCAATCCTACAGCAAACAGGGCAGGATAGCATGGTATTTATGAGCAGCTTTGTTGCTGGCAGTGTGCCATGGATCGACAAAAGCAGAGAAGAATCTTCTGGCTGCTGGAGTCTGGGCTGGTGGGTGCTCAGAGGGGTGTTCGAAGCAGGGGATGCCTCATGGCCTCCTTCTTGAAGCACTGTGATGGATTAAACTTGAGGATGAGGCAAGAATTTCCAAATAACCCTAAACATAGTTGAAAAGGAGTCCAAGAAAGTAGAATTGTGATGATAAAGGCTGCTTGCTTCCCGGCAGTCAGTTATTTGGATTTGGTTTTGCTTCAGCAAGCAGAATTTGATTTCCTACCCCACCTCTCAACTAGTATTTGAATGCAAGTGTATGAATCACAGTTTTTTAACTAATGTGAATGGAGTAGGGAGACCATCTGGTTTTCTGTTGCCCAAAAGTTAATTTAAATAGCCTTGCAAAAGGGGGCTGGTTCTCTTTCAAATCTCCCCCCTGGTTTTGTCTCCCTTGAAAGGTGGAGGGTTGGGTGAAGAATGTATTTGCTTCCTAGCCACAGGGCTCTGTGTTTTGTCTACTGCTGCCAGCTCTAGCATTTGGCTGTGCAAAAGTTGAGTAATAGGGATAAAGAGAAGCCTGTTACCTGGGTGCTGCTACTTGGGGATCTTGGTCATTTTGATTTTTTTACACTTTGGTGCAGGCACTTCCTCTCTCCTGTAAATGATGTTGATTATCTTGAAGAATAGCAGAAAAGGCTTTCAGCCTTCTTCCTCTGCTCCCCCTGCAGCTTATTCGTCAGCAAAACCTATTGTCTTGTGTAATGCCTGGTTCGGACCTTGGGTGACTTTATCAGCTCACTTCAAAGAAAACACTGAGATTTATTTCTTTAGTTTGTGGTTCCTGTGGCAATGTGTATCTCAAGAATTGTTCTGTCTGATCGTGCTTTTTGTTAAAGAAAAGGTGCTCTGCGTATTGCTGGAACCGGGTAAGGCTTTGAAAGAGTGAAACACTGAGATTCCCATAATGTTGTGAATAGATGACTTCTGATCTGTGGTACCCTGGACCAAATTGGGTCCTACTTCCAGGTAAGGACAATTAAGAGCAAAGTCTGAGAAGATGTAGTTTGTGTATAGATGCTCCCAACCCCATACTTCTTAGGAAGTCTTTGCCATTCCGGCTGTTGAAGCTAGAGTGATACATTGGGTAGATAACCAGTCTGGCAGCTGGAATACCTGATTTCTGTTCCCAGTTCTGCATTAGATGTAGAGGAATGACCTGCAAAGAGAAAATAAAGGGGGCATATTCCCTTTCTTACTGCTTGTAAGTTATGCTTTTGTCTTTCAATGGTCATTTGAAACTGCAAGGATTTGCTGAAAGACATTGTGGGAGATTTTCCTGGTCTTTTTGAGTTTGATCTGTGCTTTGAAAGCTTCGTGACTGATGTAGGAGCTAGAGGGGTGTCGTAAGAATCAGAGAATAAAAATGGAACTGTTGGGCACAGAGATTCTGAGATTCGACTATATAAATAGTGAGAGTGGAAGACACCTTTACCAGACACCACAAGCTCATGTCACTGTATTGATTCAACTTTTGTTTTCCCTGGATCCAGTACACAAACATGATGAATAATGTAGTAATCTATTACTTAAAGTTTAATGCAGGTTTAATAGGGGTTGAACATCCACGGATACAGTGCAAGAGGTACAAGGCTGCTTTGCTCCATGGAATAAGATTCAAATCGAATACCCTTGGCTGTGTGGCATACTTTGTAATTTATGTAAAGATACTACTTGCAGATGCTTTGATACTTCAGACCTCTGTATTTCTTTGTGTACTTGTCTCAGTATATGGCAACATGCGTCCAAAGTCATGGGGTCACAAAGCAGGTGGATGTCTTGTTCCTGAGATCAAGGGATCTGAGTACTCTATCAAGATACTGTTGTCTTTTCAATGGCTTCCCTCCTTCCCCCCCTTTTTTTTTCGTTTGAGTGCTATTTTTTAAACAAAGGGAAAAGTTCCCTTTCCTCAGTTGTTAGCTTTACAGAGCTAGAGCCTTAAAATAATCCAGGAAGCCTTTTGTTATATAAATATACTCATTCTCCGGCTTGGCACTCTGTGTGCTTTTATATAGCTGCTTGCTGAATTCTCTTTAAATTTAAACTTCAGTGGCTTTAAAAGAGAAACTGGGTGTTATTTTTTTTATAGCACTTAATGGTTCTGACCATGGCAGCTCTCTGGACTCAGAAAGTAAAGCAGACACACTGATTGCTGTGTAATGACAGTGTTGCAGTGATTATTTAAAGCAGACAGTGCAGTGTAAGGCAGTGGTTTATGGTTGGAACTCAATTTCTGCATCTCTTAATGATTCTTGTGGAAGCTTATTACTGTCAGGTATGCTTTTATCCACCAAATTTAACTCCATGGGAACAGTACCTCAGCGTGTTTTGTATATTTTGAAAATATTTTTACTGAAGTTGCGTGTTCAGAAATAAAAATATGTATTAAACCAGCAAAACTTGGAACGGTTATATTAAAATTCCAGTGCAGACTTGCAGACTAGGTGGTAGTTTAACAGGCACAGAGATTTTCAGCCATCAGATTTTCCAGTTAAGTGTATGGCAGTTGGCTAGGGCAGATATGATTATGTTGTTTTTTAAACAAAGCAACCTGCCCACCCCTCCAAAACCCTACGAACAAGCCCCAACAAAAATACCCTGCCACCCTATGAAATGTCAAATGCATAGGAGATAATATCCATTAAATGCAATGACTAGTTTGTGGGTGTTGTCTTGTACGTGTAAAAGCACCTTTGGGGAAATTCATTAATCATGTATGTAACTGAATGTGGATTTAGAATTTTACTGCATCCTCTGTAGGACATGAGTTCACTGGGACATTGACTTTTTAAGTAACACCTTTATTGCTAGGAATGCTTGTGCTTGAAGTTGCTGATGATGGAAGAGATGACATGGCAGATTAAAGCCTGAGATCTGCTGCGTCTGCACTGCCTTTATTCACCATCTGTAAGCAGCAGGCAACACCTTTTATAGCACCACCTGACCAGCCTGCTGATGGTTTTATCCTTGCTCCCCGAAAAAGTGGGTAATGCTTCTCATTTCCTGTTTGACTCCCTTACTAACACCCTGTGCCCCAACTTTTTCCAGATGCACCTGAACTGCATGCATCAAAACTATCCCATAGAAGTGGGAATGGCAAGGGGATGTTGCACAATCTGCATGGGTGGTTTTGGTAAAAACACAAAGTCCACAGGTCAGGTTGTAAAAGTGAGGAGGATAAAGAGCGAACATATGCAATTCCCTGGGAGTGCCTGAATCCAGGCTGTGGTCTGATGTGCTACTGCTGCCTCCTCCCATGTCAGCATTGTACCAACAGAGGAGTGAGTAATCCAAGTAGAGAAGCAATGGTGTAATGTCTTGGGTGCTTACCCCACGCTGAGTTTTGGAGCAGATATTGTATGTCCCCTGTGCTCAGTTTGTTCGGATCGATCGAATTCAACTTCAGTAGATTCCCTAGCCATTACTGCTTATTAAATAGTTTGTCTGGTTCTTTGTAAGCAAGTACCATAAAGCAGGTAGTTGCTGATTGTTTCACTCTTGTCTCTTAATTCATTTGCCCTTAGACACTAGCTGCTCCCCTGTTTCTTGGAAAAGGCAAAGGATGTGATAGCAGGAAACAACACAGTTAATGAAAATAGGCCATATATGCTGCTGATTAATCCTTAATCCAAGGAGAGAATATTCCTTTTCCAGTGTCGTGGTTTAACCACAGCCAGCAGCTAAGCCCCATGCAGCCTCTTGGTCACTCTCCCTGTGTTGGGATGGGGGAGAGAACCAGATGGGTAAAAATGAGAGAACTCATGGGTTGAGACAAAGACAGTTTACAGGGAAAGCAAAAGCTGTCCACACAAGAAAAGCAAACCAAGGAATTCCTTCACCACTTCCCATGGGCAGGCAGGTGTCCAGCCATGTCCAGGACAGCAGGGCTCCATTGTGTGTAACTGTTACATGGGAAGACAAATGCTATCACTACAAACTTTCCTCGCCTTCCCTTCCCCACCTACTTCTTCCCCCAGCTTTATGTACTGAGCATGGCTTCATAATGCATGGAATATCCTTTTGGTCAATTGAGATCAGCTGTCCTAGCTGTCTCTCCTCCCAGCTTCCTGTGCACCCCTAGCCTACTTGCTGGTGGGGTGAGAGGCAGAAGAAGCCTTAACTCTGTGTAAGCAGTGCTCAGCAAAAACATCCCTGTGTTATGAACACCATTTGCAGCACAAATCCAAACCGTAGCCCTATACCAGCTACTGTGAAGAAAATTAACTCTACCACAGTCAGAACGAGCACATCCAGATTTGTTAATTGAAACAGAAAATGACCTTTCCTTTTTCCTGAGGCTCTAACTTTGAGATTCATTCATAATTTACAGACCCAAGTAACAGGATTTCCTGTAAGGGTGTGCTCACTAATTCTCGCATGTGTTCAAGGAGAAGAGAGGTTTTCTGTCTTCCTTTGCATCCTGTTTGCTTGTGCTCATTTTTGTTTTGGCATAATTCTTGCTACTCATGTCCATGAGACTTCATTGGCCTTTGGTAGCTAATGCCATCCCAACTCCTTTAAATTGTCACATCTACCTGAGAGGCCTGGGGATGGGACAGGGCACCTTGCAAATACTGAAACAGCCTGTGTAGTCTACTTAGGGTTCAAGTGCTTGAAAATTATGTGTAGAAACATCTAGTGTTTATCTGAAAGGCAGTTTCTGCTTTGAAATACTACACAGCTCTTATGCAACTCTTTCCACTTCCTTTGAAGGCTGAGTAGCTGATCTAAAACTCTGGGGCTACTATGTGTGACTGTTCTGTAGCTCTCAGCTTACAATTGAAAGATCCGCTATTATGCTGAAGCGCAAATGTTACTTCATGCTGAAGTCGTGCTGGAAGTAGTTCAAAATGTCTTGCTTATTTGGATTCACAAGGGGAATGCAGTCTTGTTGATCTCTAATCTTGTCTTGGTTTCTAGTTTATGTCTGGTTTCTTTGCATTCAGCAAACCTGTATTCACTGTGCTGAAGGATTTAATGAATCTGGGCATCCCCTTAGACCCAGGAGATGTAGACTCTGATTGCCATACTTCTGTTTTGTGTGGCTTTTGGGAAGCTGCATTATTAATGGGCTCTTTTCCGCCAGCATCATTGCATGGATCCAACAGACTCTGTTCCTGTGTTAGCCCCTGTTAAATAGCTTTCTCTTTATTGGATAAGTGTTGACTAGTTTATTCATTGTTTGAATGACAGACATAGTTGTTTTAAATGACTCCATGGTTTTGCAGTTTTGTTATTCCACAGATGATAACGGTTACTGGGATTCTTGCACAATATGCTTTGTTTCAGGTAATTCATGAAGTGTTTTTCTTTATTCTCATAGATTTGTTTTCAAGATGCATTAAAGCAAAAAGTTACTGATTTGGTGGATTTTAATTTTTTTTTATTTCCCACCCCCCTCCTGTGCTCCCCCTCCCTCAGCTGTCCCCATTTCCAATGAAGAGTTGAAAGGCTGTCAGCTACTGTTTTGACAGATTTCTGTGTACTAACTAGGAAGACAAAGTGTTTTATGTAATGTATTTTGCTCCATGGTGGTAAATATGTAGCAAATGGTGGATAGATTATTTGATATTAAAATGCTGAGGGACTTTGTAGTCCTAATGGTGGATGTCTGCTCTGACACTGAAGTCCTCTGTGACTCTCCCAGCTGTTCACATCATGTACTCATCCAAGCTACATCTAGGCAGATTTAAATATCATCTTGTCTAGGGCATGCTCCTACTTTTAGGTTCCTCTTTGCACTTTTGTGTGTTGTGGAGCTTCATTACAGCCATCTCCAGGCACTGACGCATCACTAAATTCCTTAAGCTTTACTAATAGTTTCTTGGAAAGCTGATGTAAACATAGCCTTGGAAGCTAGCTGAGTTGTATGGCACATCTGTGAAAGGCGAGAGGCAGGAAAGGTAAGGAACGCACTTTGCACAAATACTGTTTTTATTAGGATGTTTTAACTGTGCTTTTATGGTTGCTTCAGATGCTTCGTAAGTGCTGTCACTCATGCAAAATAACTGATGCCCTCCTCAGCCCAATGAAGCTATTTGTGTCTGCCCCTGCCAAAGATGGAAATGGTGTACATCTGATAGCATAACTGCCCTGCCATAGTACTGGCTTGTCAAACTGTATGCTCCAAAAAAAATAATCCAGCAGAAAAAACATTTAAATGATGCCAGCAGCAGATGCAAAATGGAGCACTGTAGGTAAGGCAGAAATAGACTAAAACAGGTCTGAGCATAGCCGTCAGCACAGGCAACGTTCAACTTTCCTGAATCCTGAAATTGTATCACTCAATTTGCTCTTCCTTGTGATGTTTTCCCCTCCAGTACTTTCCTCCCCCCATACTTTAGTCTTTTGTGAAGTTCCTCTGGGGAGGCAGCTAAATACCATGAATGCAAAGGCACTGACTCCAGTTTTGCAATGCTCTACAGATTTTGCTGATACTGTTTGAAGTCCCCAGACAGTTGACCTGGCAAACCTGCTTCTCAGTGGATGATCTAATTCCCAGTGATTGCTGTGGTCACGAACATTACCCTACATCACAGAAATTATTTGAAAACTGGCATGTACTCCTCAAGCTGTCAGTTGTCTTTCAGTATCCTCCTTGTGCTCTTTCACCTTTAAATGCTTGTGCTGAAGCTCAAATAAACTTACCTGTCAGCAGTTACCAGGATGTCTCTTCTCATCTCCAGCTGCTCCTTGATCATAGCTGTAGTAGGCAGTTTCTGACCTGTTTACAACAGAGGGAAGGCAAATGGACATGTTGTAGCTGCTATTTCTCTAAATGATTTTTCTTATACTCCAATAATATTCAGCATGAGGTTGTGTTTGTGCTTTGTGAGGATGTCTGTTTCCTCAAAGCCAGACTGTGAGCTCTCTGCTCTTAATTCCTAAGGACTAATGCTATGAGCAGAATGTCAAAGCAGAGGGGCAGATCTGTCCTTAAATCACGGCTAGCTCTGAAGCAGCACCTGCCAGCTGGATTTCAGGTTTGTTAGCAACGTGGTGACATCATGGAGCTGAGGCTGGATTCTTTAATTGCGTTGACTCGCTTTAGAGCAATAGTTGCACAAGTCGATCTCATGCAGTATCCTAAGATACTTAGTTACAAAATTGCAAGCGATGCATGAGAATACACTGATTTCATGCCCATCCCCTTCAAGGTTTTCCCAAAGCATTCTGTCAAGAAAAGTTTTATAATGAGCAGCCTGCTCCTTTGTTGAATTTTAGTAGTTATCTTCAGTGAACGCTATATAAAAACTATGAAATTGAGGATGCCACAAGGATAAAGAGCTTAAAAATTCTGTGACTTTTACGTGACTACTTTCTGTAGTATTTAATTTACAGAATATATATATATATATATGGCAGTATTTTAGCTTATTTACACAGCTGAAGCAGCCAGTATGAAAGTGAGCTCATTTCTGTGTGTAGGGGGAAATATGTTGCGTTCTTATCTTCACAACTGAAATGCGTCGCTGTTTGCACACAGAATTGTCTAGCCAAAAGGCAAGAGGCAACAGCAGATAGTTGTTTGTATTTCTTTGCTGTGTAAAGGAGTGCCTTAAATTAGGAAACTTTATTCTGAGCCTCTTTCCCTTACTTAATAAGCATTGCTAACTGCTAGTCCAGACACGAATTAAAATGTTAGCACTTAAATTAATGATTTCTGGGATTGTCATCTTAGACTTCCACAGAAATCAAATACAGATTGTTTGGGTTGCTGTTGCAACTTGTTAATTCAAGAGCTCTGATGTCAATTGTCCTATGATGATGTGATAACCTGCAGCACTGACTGTGAATTCAGCAGTCTTAAATTGGTGTCGTTTGGGCGCTGTATAGTTTGGCATGGTGTATGCTCATCCTAAAAATGGTGTTTCATGGGAAGTACATCCCTCTGAGCATGGTGTTGGGCTGTACTTCTGGCTGGCCTGCGATCAGAGCCATCAGCCTGTTGCCCCTCTAACATTGTGCACTCTGTGTGTCTTGGTTAAGGTAAGGAAAGGGAGCTCCTCTCTGCTGTTTATAGCACAGTGCTCAGGTTTTTGCAACTTTTCTCCCTCTGAAGGGGAAAACCAAACACAGTATGGTTTTACTGGATTTTTAGTTGTCATCTTGAGTCTCTGTAATGGCATCAGGGCTGCCCAGAGGCTGAGATGAAAATGTGAGTTGAGCTAAGCTTTGCACAGAAAGAATGCACAGGAAGAGTTCATGATAAGGGAGAGTTTCAAGAGGGAGTGGAGGGTGGGTGACAGTGCAATGACACCTGGCTATTCATGACTTTTTTGTCTATAGCTTTGGAGAGCCATTGCATGTCATTTAATACCCATGTTGCCAAACTGCCCTAATACTCTTTTCATGCCCCTCACACTCATTTTGCTTGATTTGACCTGGATGAGAAGTGGGTGTTGGAAAAAGATGCTTCTGACAGCTGAAATCTTACTGTTCAGAAAGATGCAGTGCAAACACTTGCACTGAAAGATGTATGTTAGGTATCAGTGAAACAGCCAAGACCTTTCAGGATGGCGATCCACTTGGTTGACAGTGGGACAAGGTTATTCAGGTATTGAAAGATATGATATCTTATTGTAAGAAGAACTGTCTGTGAAAATCTTATGCCAGTGTGCATGTGTCTCTGTTCAGGAGTGTATTCTGGATGGGCAGGAGGGTGCCACTGTACAGTGTGAAGATTGGATGGACAAGAGAGGAGTGTCTCACTGTAAAAAGAAGGGACCAGAGCATCCAACAGCCTGAGTGCCTGAGGAGTAGCCTCCGTCAAAGGAGTGCTGCTTCAGAGCTGTGCATTCGTAATCCCATTTTTTGTCAGTAAACTGCTTGCTTCCTAAGGGTTTGTTTGTTGGGGTTTTTTTTGGGTGTGTGTGTGTGTGGTTTTTTTTGTTTGCTTGGGTTTTTTTTGTTTGTTTGTTTGTTTTTTAAAGTTTCTGCACTGATTCTTTAGTTTTAGCTGGAAATTTCTTATATTCAGACATTATCTGCTTCTCTGTGGTAATTTTGGGTGGAGTGAAAATGGTCACTTTAAAACAAATATGCATTGTCCTCCTTTGTTGGGAGGAGTTTGAGATGATGAAAACTGGGGAAAAAAAATCTATGTAGAGGGCAGGAGTTTCAGGATACAGCTCTGCCCTTTGGTGTGCTATGATTGTTAATGACACAAAAAATGTGGGATACTCTGTTTCTGCATGAAAGGACAAAACAGGCCTGTGTCCAGCATAGGTGAGGAAAGGAATCTGATACCTGGTACAAGGTCAGTGAAACTGTAAAGCAGCAATTGGTTACTAATAAAAAAGCAGGTGTTTGTTCCCCACTGTGGGCTTCAGTAGGGGTCATTTTGCAGGTACTGAATCGGGAAATAATAAAATACAAAGCACAAGCAGCTCAAGATGCATATTCTCTTGTTTTATATGGAGCCCATGGGCTCTGAATTCAGGCTTGTCTGCTCTGAACCCAAAATCCAGGCTTCTACCTTCCCACTGCTGCCGTCCTCCCTGTTCTTTTGGGTTTGGCACATATGAAGCACTCATGCTTTTGCTCCTTGTCCTCCATGGCTTGCTTGATCTGTCAGCAAACTCGTGAGTCTGCAAGTCTGAGCATAATGGTGCAGAGTAGGGGTCAACAATATATATGATGAGGGGAGAATGCTTATCTGATTCTCTGGGCGTGGAAGAGGAATTGGGTGCCCATTGGGTTGGGGTGCTTCGCAGAGATGTGGGGAGCACTGGGTTTGGACGTGTAAAAGAAATAGGTGGTTCCCACACTGTACCTGAGCAGCAGTGTGAGTGCCTTACCAGAGGGAAACAAGAAGATGGAGAAAGGCTTCCTCATGCACAGACAGAAATGTGATTAATGCCTTTCTGTGCTGCTCTGATTGAAATGAAGTTTTGGAAACAGCCACTGTGAGAGATTAAGAGATTACTGCATTTTCCAGGCTATTCCCTGTCTCTGAAATGTAATGCTTGCTTGTGCAACACTGACAGGATGCAAAGTTAGTTTTGGGTTTTGTTCTGCGCTTGGGAGCATTTTTTTTTTTTTTCTTCTGAAATTGGAGATCCAAACACTGAAAATAACTTTAAAGTCAAAGTAGTAAATGAATTAATGTTATTTGTGAAGGCGTAAAGAACAGAATAACAAGCTACTGTAAAAAAACAGCCTACCAACCAACACCCATCCTCTCTTCTCCATGATTTTCTGTATCTTGAATGCCAGCTGATCCTGCATCTCCTTTCTGGATAAAGGTTCAGGAAAGGATGATGAAGGTAATCAAAGGCATGGAGCAGCTGTTGTGCAAAAGGGGGTAATAAACTTTGACTCTACAGCATAGAGAAGAAACAATTGTGAGTGAAGGAAGTGAGAAAAGGAATGTCATGCAAAGTGTGACCAGAGGATGACTGTAACCAGGTCTTCCTCATTCAAAAAAAGAGCGTCAAATAAAAGAAGGAAGCAACAAGCTTATAACAAGGGAAAGTTTTTCTTTAGATAATGTTTTTCTTTGGGTGGTGCACAATTGTGCTGTGGTATTCCCTGCTGCAAGATGTTGCTGAAAGGTTAAGAAGCTCAAGGGAGGCTGGATAAAACTTAGGCATGGCTTATTGAAGACAGTATCTCCTGCATCAGGGAATAGTTATTAAAACAGTGATTTGAAGAAGGGAACACCATCTGTGTTAAACTTGCTGCAGAAATATGAAACTTCATTTTGTAAGCAGGCAATAAATAATGCTCAGCTGATTTCAAATGCCACATCGTATAGATGCATGCTAATGCAGAGGCTACGGGTTGGAGTAGCAAATTAAATGTGGGATTTCTTGCTTGGTTTTGGTAGCTAGTGGGAAACAGGCACATATTAGCAAGTCATTCGGGTGATAAAAAGTTGATGTTTAAGAGCAGATTATAGCAGCAATTGCCTTGTGTAATGTACTGTGTTACTTCACCGAAGTTTTGCAGTCTGGAGCTAATAGGAGAGAGCTAATAGCTGTGTAAGTGTTGTGGTTTAAGCCCAGACAGCCTGCAAGTCACTCACTCTCTCTCACCTTTTCTACTTCTTCCCCCCCCCCCCGAGGGATGGGGAGGAGAATTGAAAGAATGTAACTCCCACTGGTTGAGACAAGAGCAGTCCAGTAACTGAGGTATAACACAAACCACTGCTGCTACCACCAATAATAATAATGGTAAGGGATATAACAAGGGAAGAGAATACAACCGCTCACCACCCACCGACCAATAACC
>JAOEHY010019627.1:0-12500 GCA_025447955.1 Psilopsiagon aurifrons | reverse complement strand
CCCGTCCCCGCGGCCGCCTGCCGCCGTTGCCGAGAGACCGAGGGTGGCCGTCGCCGCCGGGCGGGCCCCGCCGCCCCGATCCACCGCGGGGAGGACGGCATACGAGGCAGGCACATCACCGTAACACCTCACACGCCCCGACCGCGGCATGAAGAGAGATGCTGGCGGTAGGTCGGAGGCGTCGGGCGCGGCTCGCTGCGCGGCTCTGGGCTCGGTACACGGTGGGCCCCGGCTCCTCCTCCCCCCTTCCCTGCCCGCTCGATCGGCGGCCAGCGCCGTGGTTCTCCCGGGGATGCTGGAGGCTCTCAAACAGAGGGGCAGGCGCAGCGAGAGGCCTGGCCGGCCCGGTGGGGGGCCGGGGGCGGTGGCTCCCTGCTCACCGCCCGCCCCAGCCGTCCTTCCCCCGTGGTGGGAGGGGGCGCTCCGGGCCGGCTTCAAGGCCTGCTGCTGCTGGGCCGCGTCTGGGCAGGCGGGGGGCTCGCGAGGAGCACCCGGGCTCTCGGTCCCTGCTCCGGGCCGCCGCCGCGCTGGGTCTCCTCCGCATCCCTGAGAGGGGTGAATAAGTGCCTCGGTCGTTACTGAGGCAGAGCGGGCCCATGGGTGAAGATGCCCCTTCATTAACCACAGGCCCGGGGATCACCAATTTATGGGTGATTGTGGATGGGGCTGAGTTGGGGAGGGTGCGCTGGGGAGGGGGGGAAGCTGCTTCCCTGAGAGGAGGTTTTGTCTGCTTGGCATTGGCTGGTGGTGATGGGGTTGGCGTTGCTGGAGAAAGCCATGTACCTAGGCCTGAAGTCAAGTCTATTCACTGTGCGGCTGCAGGGGTCTCGACACTGTTCATGGTGTGGAGAGGTGCTTAACATTTTTTTGTTGTTAACTTTGATTTCAGTGCTGCTGGTAATACCAGAGATGTTTTTAGGAAGGATGGAGGCTTCTGAAGGCCTTTGTATGATTAGACTTAGCTTTTAAGTAAGCTATGAATTGGTTTGTTACCCTTTGCTGAGTTCTGAGTCACTCATAATAGAAATAGTGAGAAAATACAAACTAAATGTTTGAGTCCTTTTTGTCTTAAGCATCTTCAATTTCCTGATTCATTTCATTGTGGCTCTCTCTTAATTTCCTTCCACAGCAGCTGCCTCCTGCCTGATCTCTGAGTGACCAACAGAGAAATAATACATATTAAACAGTGAACTAAGTTTTGCTGCCTCAATCACAAAATTAAGAAACTTTAATGGAGAGAGAAAAACATAATATTTCTTTGAGTTGGCCTTTGTGGCTGCTAGAAGACTCCAGCTCTCTTCAAGTTCATGCATATACCTTTGTGGACTTTTAGGAGCAGTTGGTGGAAATTTTAACTGTTTGAGCCAGGTACTGTGTTTTAAAAAGAAAATTTCAGGCTGTAACAATCAGCATGTCATTTGGGCTTTAGAAGTGTAGACCCATAGCCTTTTTGTTTGGTGCATTGTTTTATTTTAATCTGAGATTTGCTTCATCACAGTGCATTCCCATTTAACCTGAACCTCCCGGAAATACAACTTACTCTGATTTGACTTATTTTCGGTTTTTGGACATTGCTGGTGCCAAGAACATCATGTAGTCCTATGTGTCATTAATCCAAACCCAGGTCTTGAATCACAAACATTTCAGGTCTTAAATCTTTACTGCAAGAGATGAGTAGTATCAAGCTGTGTTGTAAGGAGAAATGGGCTACTGGCCCAAGCTCTGGAAGAGGGCTCTCAAATAAGAGTGTCTTTTTCTTAAGGCATGAGTATCTCATGGTATGAAAGAACTGTTATTGCCTTCTGAGGATTTGGGTTTCCTCCCTACCCACAACGTACTTTGGAATTCAGACAGTTGTAAACAATATTTTTGATGTGTTTAGGAGTAAAGTAGAGGTGTTGCATTCACAAATATTTTTTTTTTTACTTTATTGCTAATAGAATGCTTCCATGGTTGCAAAATGATTTGGCTATTCTTTAGGTTTTGAGCTTGGAATCTTTTTGGAGGTAAAGAGCAAAGTCAGCCTAATATGGGCATTCTGGGTTGAGTATTTCCATTTCAACCTTTTCCTGTTCTCCCTTTCTTTACCTCCACAGTCTATTTTCTTTCATTCGAAATATCCTGTATCAGTTAAATACTGATAAATGTCCTGCTTTGGGAGATACCAATCCTTGACTGTGCAAATTTTCTTGTTTATAGTAGGTGATTTCTTTCTCTTTATTTTCTGTGATATTTTCATCTTTCATCTCTCTTTTTTTTTGATTCCACCGTGAGGTCAGTCAAGCAGTGAAACAAGATGCTTAAAGAAACTGTACAATCTCCACTGTTGGAGGTGTTCAAGACCCGATTGAAGTAACCTGGTTAAACTCCAGTAGCCTGGTCTGACACCAGAGTTGACCCTGCTTGATAAAAAGACTGGACTAGAAAACTTCTGAGGTCCTTGTGTCCTGTGTTAACATACGATTCTATGATATCAGTTTTGCATTTTTTTTTTTTCCCTCCCAAATAAAGCCTTTAGGCTTGGCGTTTTCTTCCTGGGGCATTGCATTGAATCATTGTGTTTAGGAAGGTGGCAGTACAGTAGCAAAGGTTATGGCTGCAAATTCTAGGAGCTGTCCTTCAGCAATGAGGATGTGAATCGTGTCAGTTTGTTTTAAAGGAAAGGTAAGAGGGTAAAAAGGAAGGGTTTTAATTTTGTTTTTAGGATTTCAAGTTTAAAATGTACAGATGTTAATTGTTTTACTGGCATTTCCTTACATGATGGAAGGGGAAGAGTTTGGGAAGGGAAGATAATCTAGAATATTCAAATTTCTTAGATAATTATTTTAGCAAAAATTGTCACAATGCTAAAAGAGTATAACCACTGTTCTATTTAAATTGTGAAAATATGTGTATACAAGGTTCTAGGCACAGTAACACATAATTAGTGGTACAACAAAATCCCAGCAACATTAAAATCATCGCTTAAGCAGGCATGCTGCCAGCCATCTGCCTACAGAGAAGCTCCTTTCCGCCCTTGCATCATTCTGGGAAGGATACTGTCATCCCTTTCCTTAAAACCCTGAAAACACAGGTTACTAAATGCCAGGTATTTTGGAGAGAGGGCAAGCTGCTCTCTGAATCCTCTCAAGGAATGAATGACCTGCTGCTACCTGCCCCCTTGCTTTCACAGAGGACTACAGCACAGTTTCCACTTGGAGATGAGTAGACTGCAAAAGCAAATCCCAGAACACTGTTGTATTTTTTCCATCATGATTCTTACAAAGCACATTCTTCTGTCAGCTATGAGCTGACAAGAAATGGTGTGGTGAAATCTGCTGTGGTGTGGTCTAACAGTAGTGTTTGAAAAAATATTATTTCTTTTTTTAAGCATGTGTAGTTTATACAAAAATATGTCTTCTGGGTGTTAGAAGACTTAACAGTAAGAAGGACTGTTGTTATGGCGTTATGTTGTTATGGCGTTATGTTGTAGTAGTGGTAGGCTGTATATCTGGCTCACATGAGATTTACTTTCATATGCAATGTGGTATTTCATTCTGTCTGCTGAGTAGGTCTGAATTATTTTGGCTAGGCCTGAGAAGAAGAACTTACATTTAAGAAATAAATACTCTGTGAGCTTTGTTCTTAGCTGATAATAAGACACAGGAGATACGCTGGGAGCAAAGAGCTGAAGTCAGACTTATTTTCAGAGTAGATGTTCTTATGTTGGCAGCCTTCAGCAATTGCTAAACCTTCCTCGATTGATGAAACCCAGTCTGTTGTATTTGGTCTGATGTCCTGTTAGTAAGTACAAGATGTCATCAGCTGTTCTTTCCTACGTGTATTCAAATGATTCGAAGATGTGAATGTAAGTGATTTTTAAGATATTTCCTTCAATATACCTCCTTTGTGAAGACTCCCGTTTGGTCTTAGTAAATACTGAAGTTTGGTCAGCAATTAGCAGTTTGTGATCAAAATCATGAAGAGATCTTTTAGGACATTTAATCAGATGCAATAACAATACCACACAGAGAGAAAAAGTATTGAAAGTATAGAAATATTTTTTTCTTTGAAACTACTTAAGAGCTAATAACGTCCATAGTGGCATGTGTCATGTGATTATGTCCATTGGAATTCTGTCTTTACCCTTCTAAAATTATATATATATGGATGGCCAGGTATAAAACATGCTCGTTTAAAATGTTTTGCTGAATGAAAACAAATACCGAAATGCTGCTCTCCACTTTGTGTGTCCCAGCTCTGGGAGAACTTAAAAGGAGAGCAGACATTTTAAAAGAAGAGAGAACTGGTGTTAAGGAGAGTGCTTGTAGGTGGCCAGCCCTGGGAGGACCTTCAGGCAGTGCTCTCATGACCTCAGGTGAAAAAATTAATGCACAGTGAAAAAAGTATGTTGGAAGCCAGGAAGTGCAGTTTCCAAGTTGTCTGATTTAACCCTTTCCATAAGTTGTAGGTAGGAATACGTGCTTTAATTTTCCGTTTATTTTTCTGTGAAGTCGTTTCTGAACTGCCTTCTTTGTCAATCAGAACACTTACAGGGTTGCTTTCCTGTCTTTGTGACAGAAATTTCATGAGCAGATTATGCTGTTTACAGTGAGCTTGCTTTATAAACAAGACACAGATTTCTCAGCTTTTGATGCTCTGTGGGATCAGATATGTTTTAAAATTTGTCTTTGATTTTTGTGGGAAGTGATCAGCAGGAGTGTATTGTGGTTAGTGCGAATATCACAAAACTGGGATTAGATCTTCAGACTTTTTTTCCCCCAAGTGCACACTTGGTCTGAAGTTCAACTCATGTGCTGGCATACTTTCGTTTCAGCAGAAGCTGTAAATTTACTGGCTGGTTTAGTTGGTGAAGTGGTTGCTTCAAGTTCAGGGAGAGTGAGGGACATAAAAGGCTGACCAAATGGATCTGAAGGGGCTCAGTGTGTGAGTAATTTTCTCTTTAGTTTTCTTCCTTTAATTTGTCCTTGCTTCTAAAAATAGAGGAGAAATGTAAAAGCAAAGATTACATTCCTCCCCGAGGAAGTTGACACCTGCACTGTGGATTTTCATTGCTACTGTAAAAAAAAATCTCCAAAGAAATGTGGAGGTAGCTCCAGAACTCCATGATGTTTTCCGATCTCAAAACCTGTCTGCCCTGCATCTGATATTTTTTTAAAATTCTGGAGCTAGAAATATATCCTAGGGAATGTATTAAGCCTTTCATGTTAATAATGGGTTGTGATCAAAAAAGACGTAATGATGTGTGTTGGAATCAATGCGGGAACTGCAGGAACTGCAGGAGTACATTTGTAGCTAGGGTTAGGGTGGACTACAGCCTCTCTGTTAGCACAGCTTGGTGTGGTGTTCACTGTGTGTCACATGCTGGAAGCTGTTCATGCACAGCTCCCTTCTTTCTCTTCATCTTTCAGCTGGTTCTCCCTTGTAAAAACAGGTGCAAAAGGGATTGTGATGTAAGAATTAAAATTCTTTACACACATGGTACAGTCCTGAGGCTGTCTGAGGCTTTGTGTCACTCTACGGGAACAGATGTGTAAAAGCTTGTGTGTTTCCTGTGAAAATAGAAGTAGTGAGAACAACAAAAGTTGCGCAAAAGCTTGAGATCAACCATGCTGTATTTTGAATGATCTTGCTGAAGACCCTTTCCAGAAGATTCTAGGCTTGTTGTCTTCTGCATTTTTGTCAGCAAATCAGCGGTAAACAAGCTGATTCTTATATCCCACAAACGTTTATTCCCCTTCCATTGGGTTTATATACAGTGTGATTTGTTTATTCAAGGCCAACTCTGAAAAATAATAACTCTGATCTCTTTAGTCACAGCATTTAAGTTTCTGAACTAAATCTATTATGGACATAATATCTGTAATATATGGATATTTTTTGTGCCCAGATCAGTTAAAAGAAAAAAATAAAGAGGCACTGGGTAAAAGAGTAAATGGGAATTTCATTAGAAGGATATAGCCAATTTTCCCATGCATCGGAAGTATAAACAATATTGAGAAAACCAGCAGAGCCTCTCTAACAGCCAGTTGATAATTATCTGTTTTCTTTCCCGAATGGACATAGCTTGTTATTTAGTGTCATTTAGTTAAAAAGAAGAATAAATCAGCAGTGGCTTGTTAGTGTTTCATATCCTGAGCCTTTTCTCATAATTGTTTGTTGTACTTACTGATTCTTTATTTTTTGGTATGTATTTTCTTAAGAGTTTACTGTCATAGCCATTACCAGAAATGGTAAACATAAAATTCTTATTTTGTTGATTCACTGATTAGCTTTTTAGTAAGTTTCTAAAGGAGCATAGTTGCAAGAAACATTTTTAGAAAATGTCTTTTTATTTTTATTTCCTAAGGTCTTGAGAAATGCATCACCCAAGACATTGCAGTATACTTCTTATCGCTATGCTAAATGCAGCCTTTTTAAGGCTTCATGACCTCAAAAAGTACACTAGCATCTCTGAGGCTGCAGGCATTTCTCATTATGCTTTGGTCCAAGTAGGGAAAATAAGTCAATACATTAAGCTTAGAAATAAATAGGAGAAAGCAGAAAAACTGCTAAAGAGGAGGAAGTAATGAATTCAGTTATGAGAAAGAAGTCAAAGCATAAAGCTTTAGCAAGGGGATTAAGAGAACATTCAACTTGTATGGATATTATTTCAATTTTCATTTGTTAGAGAAAGACTATTAATTTAACATGTTAATTTTACATTATTTGCATATTTTAATGACAGCTTGCCAGTTTTGGTTATAGTAAGCTTGCTGTGACTGACCATACAAATACAGGTGTCAGAAATTGATGCACTTGGTTTTTAAATACAAGATAAGAGGTAGGTGTGTATACACAAGAAAACACAAGTTTGTACTGACAACACAGTCATCATGATCAGGATTTTTTTGTTTATTGACAGATGCAAAAGAACATACTGAAAAAACTTTGTAGAAACTTGGCAAGGGGTTCACATATGGAGCTTGTCATGTCGGGAGAGACACTGTAGGAAAACCCACAAAAACACTCTTCTGAAAATGTAGCAAGGGAGTTACAGGGACAGGAGCTGATCTGTTGAATCCGAAAGAGAGATGGAGTAGGAGTAGATTCTGGGGGGCTTGGAAGAAGGTATTTAACAGCGAAAAGAAGAGACAACCAGGGATGCGTAGGTGCTGCAGCGAAGCTGCAGCCTTTGTAGCTAAAAGTCGTGTGAGACCAAGTGCATGGGTACTTCTGCAGTCCTGCACCCACTGTTTCCTCTAGCTAATCACCTCTTACATTCATGTCTCTTGCATTCATGTTGCAGTCATCATTCTGATGCTTGGGCCTGTAACTACCAGGGCCTGTAGTGATGGGACAAGGCACCAACAACTTTAAACTGAAAGAGCAAAGTTTTAGGTTGGACACAAGGAAGAAGTTCTTTACTGTGAGGTTGGTGAGGCACAAGAACAGTTTGTCCAGAGAAGCTGTGGCTGCCCCATCCCTGGCAGTGTTCAAGGCCAGGTTGGATGGGGCTTTGGGCAGCCTGATCTAGTGGAAGATGTTCCTGCCTATGGCAGGGGTAGTAGAAATAGGTGAATTCTAAGGTCCCTTTGATCTTAAGGTCCTTTCCAGCTCTAACTATTGTATGATTCTGTGATTCTATTGTATACTAATTTGACAAAACTTTTCAATACACTTTTGCATGTACCAGCCGTGCTTGGTCCAGAGTAAAGGTCCAGAACAAGGTCCCAAGTTTTTGCTGTCTCCTTCCCCCTCTTTTTCCTGGGGGAAAAAAAAAAAAAAAGTAAAAAAAAATCTCTAAGGGTTTGTATTTCATGAATGACAGAACTGTATTTCATCAGCAGATTCTTCTTGGAAAGCTTTATCTTCTTTATGCGTTTGGATTTATTTAGACTCTGGGGTATGAGCTGTATCAGTGGGGAAGTCTAACCCACCTTTCTGCTGTTGTGGCTGAAGTGGCTGAGCATACAGAAGGTTCAGTCAGTGCCACCTATACAAGAATGCCCAGATTTGGCCTGATCTTGTGGAAACAACACATTTTCCTCAGCGCATGCATGTGCCAACACAAGCCCCAGAGGCAGCAAACTATCAGGCTGTTGGGTAGATAATGGCTAACATTAGAAAAAAAAAAAGTGTTAGAAAAATAATGTTAATAGTAGTCTAGAGCAAAAAGGCTCTTCTGATTTCAGTAAAGAACATTACCATGTGTTGTCTGCTTAACACTGCCTGTTTGTCTGCAGCATGTTGGGATTTGTCTTAGCTAGGGAAATAAATGGAAATGTCTCCAATAAATTAAATGGCTTCAGGTCAAATCTATCCAATGATTATTCTGGGTCTAAGTTTACAGCAGTAGCATTCTTTGCATATTGGTACAGTTCTTCTGCCAGTATTTCTAAGGTTCTCATAATTGCTTGCATTACATACCTCTGTGTAATGTTTTGTATACTAATGACAGTCATGTCAGTGATCTCTATTTTCAAAGCTTTTTAATAAAACAAAGATCCTGATAATCAGTCAGTACAAAAGCAGTTTGCATAAAACCAGAATGCTTTAGGTTACTTATAAAACTGGTTAAAATGCATTATAAAATTGTTTTTGTGAATTAATGCCCTTTCTTTTTTTTCTCCCCAAGGAGGTTTCATTATTATAGATAACAAAAGTTAACTTCAGGATGTTAAAACGGAAGCAAAGTTCAAGGGTGGAAGCCCAACCAGTTACAGATTTTGGTCCCGATGAATCTTTGTCAGACAACGCAGATATTCTGTGGATAAACAAACCAGTAGGTATCTCTTTCTGTAGTTACTAATTTTAAGTTAAGTGTGACTTTTTTTTGTCGAAATAGGGCTGGACAGAAGATGCTGAAATAGATATTTGTCAGAAACAAATATTAAGCTATAGTTGCTAATCTACCAGTTCATTATTTGCGATAAGTCCAAAACTAAATAAAAAGGGTTCTTTTGATTGTTACAGTCTGATAGGGATGATCCAGCAGTGTCTGTCAGTGAGTTCATCTACTGATTGGCAGCCATCCTTTCAATGTCTCTTGTTCCTAACATGTTTATTGAAATTGGAAGTCAATTTCATAAAAGGAGCATTTGAAAGGATGTTAAAAGGACCATTTAATTGGTAAAGTGGTAGCCAGCAGTTTGCAGTTTTGACTTTCAAATCTCACCTTTACATCACTTCTGAATATAAAAGTGTATTTTGGCTTGTTACATTTTCTGGTACCATTTAACCTATAACCTGCCCTAAAAAAAAAGATAGATGTAAAAGTGTCCAACAGCTTGAAACTGGGGACAGCTTCATTGAGAGTGGAGTTATTGATAGAATGTGCAATATTAAGAAAATGCCTTTACCTTGTGAATACGGATATGATGATGAAAATATTTATTCAGCAGTCAGTTGTATTTGGATTTCCTATACGTTGACTAATCCATGTTTTTCAGAGAAGACATTTTCATGTTTCTCTTAAGTAACGTAAAGTTTTTTACTTTGTACATGGAGAAAGTCAGATATTCTGAAATAATACATGTTGTTGGCATTACATTCATTTAACGGAACTATCATCTCATTTGTAGTTTGGATGTCAAATCCCCTCAGCTTTGCTGCTGAGTTTTAACACATAGATAATTTACAAGACAACACCCATATATTTGTGCTAAATAATCTTAAGTAGAATGTTTGTATTGACTTCTGTAACTGCAAGTTCAAATGCAGATATATCCTAGGTTATTTACCTGTGTTTCTCAGCACATAGTATGTGTTTTTTTGATGGAGTAATTTTTTTCCTGTCTCACTGATGGACTAGCTTTATATTGCTTAGCGTGTCTAATACCAGTGTTTTACTGTGGCAGAGAACAGATTTTGTATCTGCTACACTTCAATATTTATGTTAATTTGTTTAGTTGAGACAAGGTTCAAAACCATGTGGGTGTTAAAGGGACATAAGAGATCATTCATCAGGTGCCTTCACTTCCAAATCATTAATTTGGGCTCAGAGTATGAAAATGAGCTGTTCATTTCAGGTCAAATATTACACTTAGGTGAGTGTACAGTATTAAAATAGGTGAGTGTTCTCAGATCTTTCTGATATGAGGGTTCGAGGTGGTGTAAAGGAGTGTGGATTTTTTCCTCAGATGAAAAATTGCTATAAATACACTTCAGTGATTTTTGTTTGGAGAATTTTTTTTCTTGTTGAAGTGTCCGGTTTTATAATTCTTGTCTTGATAGCTATGACCTTGCCAGCTGATTCATTGCACTTGCCTGGCTTCAAGATGTTTCATTGGTGTTTTGATTTAAAAGAAAAAAAAATCCACCTTAAACCCCTGTATTGATACATTCTGCACTGAGTAACAACCATGTTAATAAAGACTGTAGTGGGACTGAGACATAAGTAGTCATAGAAATTAACTGTTCTCTTACAGCAACAATACTTCTTTGGAACAAAAGTGAATCCTGATGTTAAGAAGTAGCTTTCTGTGCCATAGTCTCTTTTTATATTTATGCTTTCCATAAATGGAAAGACTCTTTTAATCCCCATGCCTCTCACTCAATTTTTGGAATTGAAAACTGATTTCAAAATCAGTTCATCTAAATATGGAACTAAAATTTTCCACAGATACTTTCATTCAATGTATTCACCCAATTTATAACATTATCTAATTCCACTTATTGTCTTACACATAAATGTGACAAGTTGTCGTTTGAAAAGAAGTTGAATAACAAAAGCTGCAAACTAGAAATGATAGAATCCTAGTTCTTCTTTTCCTGGCTCTTAATTCTTGATTTCTGAGTTATACAATCTCGGAAATTGACTACTAAAATTATATATGTACATATATATGTGCGTGTATATGCATAAATTAAAGTCAGGAGTGCTTATTTTTGGATGGAGATCTTTAATATGTGGATCATGATATAAAAGAAAAACACGTGCATTTACAAAAGTGTTAGAACAAGTTATGGAGGCTTAATATTTAAGCGTTTTTTTGAACATCAAAGCAATCTCACAATGTCTTGTGTTCTTCTTCAGTGGGTACACTCTTTACTACGAATCTGTGCCATCATCAGTGTTATTTCTGTTTGTATGAACACTCCAAAGACCTTCGAGCATTATCCTCCTCTCCAGTATGTGACATTTGCTCTCGATACTCTATTGATGTTTCTTTACACTGCAGAGATGATAGCAAAAATGCATATCCGTGGGATAGTTAAGGTAAGCATTTAGATAGTGTTCTGCATGTGCTTAAGAAAATGGTCTGAATATATATTGATTGCATTTGATATTTGTGTTTTAACATTTCAGCTCTTTGTGCTAGGATTGTTTTTAACTGCAGGCAATATCATGGCGTATAAACTGAAAAGACAGATTGGCAAAGATGCAGCTTTACTGCATATTTAATCCCCCCAAAATATAATGCCAACATTCGTAATAATGGTTTCCTACCAAGAAATAGTTTGTGTTAATACAGAGAATAAAAGGAAAAATAAGCTACATATACATTAGCGAGAGGATTTTGTAAATGTGTAGAGATCCATATATAGATTTAGAACTTTGATTTTCACTTTAGAATGCTGGATAGGTTGTTGTGTGGTTACTTCATTTAAATAACATATGTCTTACTGCGAGCTAAATGAGAAAGTTATATGTGTTATCAATTTTTTTTCTTAATATAAAACATCGGCAAACAAATGCTTCTGTTATCATATGTTACTTTTGTAGCTGGACTAACTTGTGTAAGTAGATATGATACTGGAGAAGGTAAAACTGAAGACTTTTTCAGTAATCATTTTTTTGTAGCATTATTTTACCGATTGTTTTCAGTCTTCTATAAAAGACGCAAATTCAGCTTACATATAGAAAGCCCATCTGCAGACCTTACTGAAAATTCAATTGTGTAACTGTTGCGCAGAACAGATAACCATTGTGTTATCCGTGAAAGGTCTAGTGACTCGAGAGACATCTGAAGTTGTACTTCTGTCTTCCGTTTGTTCAGAGCTTTCAAGTGTCATTTTTTGTTCACTATCAAACTAAACTATTATAGAATCATAGAATCATAATATCATAGAATCATAGAATAGTTAGGATTGGAAAGGACCTTAATATCATCTAGTTCTAACCTCCTATTATATAATCATAGAATCATAGTATCATAGAATAGTTAGGGTTGGAAAGGACCTTAACATCATCCAGTTCCAGCCCCCCTGCCATGGGAAGGGGCACCTCACACTAAACCATAGCACCCAAGGCTCTGTCCAGCCTGGCCTTGAACACCTCCAGGGATGGAGCACTCACAGCCTCCCTTGGCAGCCTGCTCCAGTGCCTCACCATCCTTACAGTAAAGAACTTCTTCCTTATATCCAGTCTAAACTTTCCCTGTTTAAGTTTGAATCCCTTGTCCTCTCACTACAGTCCCTAATGAAGAGTCGCTCCCCAGGATCCCTATAGACCCCCTTCAGATACTGGAAGGCTGCTATGAGGTCTCCACGCAGCCTTCTCTTCTCCAGGCTGAACA
>JAOEHY010019626.1:3550-20789 GCA_025447955.1 Psilopsiagon aurifrons | reverse complement strand
ATGGTTTAGTGTGAGGTGTCCCTGCCCATGACAGGGGGGTTGGAACTGGATGATCTTAAGGTCCTTTCCAACCCTAAATATTCTATGATTATTAAGAGGGATATGATGCCAGCAGCTAGCCTGTAGGAGAATGTGAATGAAAGCAAAATCTCAACCCTGAACAGAAGTGGAGAATGCATGCTGAGACCCAGCTGGAATGATGCAGGAACATTGAGTGGCACAGCATAGAGGCTCAGCCAAGGCACCCACTGCAGAACAGTGACATGACAAGAATGTTGCACAATGGGGACACTTGTCAGGGTAGAGCTGATGTGCAGCTGAGGGAACAAGAGACGTTCAAGGAAAAGCTGTCAGCCTGCCACAACTGCATGCCATGTGTGGTGTCACACGAGGAAAGGGCTGAACCTGAGCACTTCCTCCCTCACAGCCACCTCAGCTGAGTGCTGAAGGGACATAGTCTGCAGGCTGGCTGGTGGCAGGCCCTCACCCAGGTCTGGTAGAGCCTCTAGGAGCCACATACCAAGGAATCACACCTCAGTACACATCTGCCCAAGCAATGCTGCTTGAGGATGTCAGCACCCTCCTTCCCAGACCCTCCATGTCGGCATGGAAGGTCAGGTTTCAGTTATTCCCCAAGGCAGACTGAGAATTTAATTCCAGTTCAAAGGAATGGAAGTTGTTTAATAAAAATAAATGGAAAAGTTACAGACACACAATCTGAAAGAGCAGAGGTAATGCCAGGAACACCCTGCAGTGAGGGGAAGGGTCTCACCTTCCAGATTGTAGCTCCAGATTCAGGTACTTGCACCTGCTCCCCAACAAACTTCTTTGAAGAAGCAATATACTGATATATTAAGAGCCCCTTCTTAGAGTAAACACCTCAGAAGAATTTTCACACTTGTGCCTACTACTGTTGCCTCCTCCAAAACTCTACTGCTCATGCCCAGGAAAAAGACAAAACAAAAACCACAAAAAATCAAATCAAAAAAACCAAACAAAGCAAAACAAAAACCAAAACCAAACAAAACCCCAGACAACAAAAGCAAAACAAACACTTTAAAAATACACTTTGAAATCCTACCAAAGTCTGTTTTCTGTTATGTTACCCATGGCTATTCACACCCTTCCATGGCTTTAAGAGTAGCTGCCAAGAAGTGGCCTTCAACTTGCTCAGGCAAGTTCCAGCTGGAAGTTGATATTTTACATTATTCCTGCTCATTAAACACTTTAAAATACACACATTATTTAAGCTTTAAGCAATGTGTCAAAGACCAAAGCTTCTCCTTTACTTCAAAAGGACGGTACATTAGTTCTGCTCATCTCTGCTTTTGCTGAAACAGGTGAAGTTACAGTTCACTTCACGTGTCCTTGGCCTTATTCCCTATTGCACATTCAACTTCCACCTCATTAATCAGACACAGTGTTCCCAGCAGAAACTCCCTCCCATTTCAGAAAGCCCCATGTGTTTAAACAAGAAGAGGCTCCTGCCAACACCCATATCCTCTCACTCTCTTCTAGCTAATGGGGTAATACATCTTAAGGATTCTTGTAGTTCCATAATTATGGGTATAAGATGTAGGACTTCCTCCTATTTCTATACAGTGCCAGCTCACCTCAGAAGGTTAAAAAAATAAAAATTGTATCTTACTGCATGCAAAAGACTAATAAGAAGACTATGTATCAGCATAATAGGCAATGTATAACTGTTACAGTTCTGCTTGTGGAGGAAGTTATGCAAAGCACCCTGGCATTAAGCATCTGGAAGGCAAGAACACCCCAGCATACTACAAAATGATAGCCCAGTTCCTGGCGGCTCCTCACTTGCAGGAGAATCAGGCACATATTCCAGGTACTCAACACTGCTTTTCCTTGTGCCAGCAGTGCTTGTGAACAGGTCCAATTCATCCAGGCATAGAGAACACACTCCTTGCACCTTTCAACCAGGGTATACTTGAAGAAAGTCACATAAGTTTCAGTCTACATAAGTGGAGAATAAAACACAACTAGGCAGACAGGATAGAACCTTGGGAAGGTCCCTCAGGCACACGTTGTTTAGCCATTTCGTTTGCTAGTGTTGCATCTCTGACACAAAAGAGCTCAAGATGGTAGACCAAGAAAGGAGCTACAGAAGCCTTCCAGATTTCAGAGACATGAGACAAGGATATTTCTGCACATCCAGAGTCAGCTGAATGAAGCAAACATCTAAATAAAAATCCTTTGACTTTGTGTTAGCAAATATACTCAATGGCTGACTGCTGCAACGCAGCAGTCTCTGCTGATGCCTCAACAGAGGCTAGAAGAGCATTCTCAGCTGCATTTCCAGTTCTCAGTTTTCCTTATCATTTAGTGAATCCTGGAGGGGGAAGAGAGGGCAGAGAGAGAAAAATTAATGGAGGAGGGGGAAAGGGGGAGATTTCCCCCGATTTCTTGCGTGCCTATTTCCCCTTCAGTCCTTACTGCAAGGGAAGAATCTCAACCAACTCTTTCACCCACAGGGCCAGGTAGTGTTATGCAAACCCAACACTATCATAGATATTTTGCCACCAAAAAGCTGCCCCACCACATTCCCCCTCTGCAGTGTCATCTCTCCTTCCACTACAAGTTTTAATTTGAATGATCTTCCTCTGGGAATATTAAAATCAGCATCTCTGTGCAAGCTTCTCTAATCCTAGCTGCACCAGGCAGGCTTTGCCAGCATGAGGTTTTTTCTTTACCTGGGTTAGAAGTTGATGACGTCTCAGCTGTCTATAGAATTGCAACACAGAAGGATCAGCTCTCACTACTTTTGGGTCAAAATCCAGAACACGGAGACCTGCAAGGCTACGTGCTCGGGAGAGAGCTACATAAGCCTGCCCACTTTCAAAGACACGAGACAGGGAGATTTCCACACAATCCAACGACATGCCCTATCAAAAGAGAAGAACACAAAGAAGTTTGTTACAGAACAAACAAAGAACACTGTGTTGTATGAACACTAACCTGCCCTCAAGTCTGTCAAAGGTACCACCCTAGGTGTACAGGTTCGATAAAAAAGAAGGAAGTCTCTTGTTTGACTATGTAACTGATTAAAAGATGGGAATCAGTGCAAAGAAAATTATGGCTTTCCACTGTCACGAAACTGCTAGCAGACAGTAGTGTCACCTAACTCCACTGCTGTGTGAAACTCCACAAATCTCGTATAATGAACCCTGCAATTTTCACTCCTAGCAGTTAGCTGGAGCAGCCACCACTTCCAAGCAGCCCTCAGGCAGACCATGCAAGAAAGAGTTTTGGTTGGGCCTGGCCAGCCCTGTCTGCACCCAGAGATATCCCAGGAGGGAGCAGAATTTATAGCATGGTTTAAACAGCATTTATGGCCTGGTTTAAACAGCAACATGTGAACAAACTCACAGATCTCCAAGTGTATGAAGCCTTCTGAAAATGTAGGTATTGTAGTAGTTACACTGAAATTACAAACAGTGCACACCACCAAGGATGCACAGGTGTGACTCCTGCAGCTTGCTCAGGTATGCTGCAAACGTCGGGGTCACTCATGATAATGACTATAAGGGAAACATTACCTCTGATAAGCCCACAGTGGCAAACTTCACTGCTTTACAGTCTAACACCAACTATGCAGAGGGCAGCACCCTAATGGAAACTCTAAGAGTATGGCTGGCCCATCCTTGACCCTACAGACAGGTATCACAAGCAGAAGAGGTGCTGCCTTCTCTGCAGCCACACACACATATTCTAGAGGTTCCCCACAACAAGGGGCTGTCATTTTCCCTTCTTTTTTTATCAGAAATGGAAGCTCACCCATGAAATAAGTCTTATGATGGTATAAAAGTCTATCCACAGCTGTATAAAAACACCCACCTGACTCTTGTGAATGGAAATGGCCCACGCCAATTTTAAAGGCAACTGTTGACGAGTCAGATGAACCCCTGATGGTCCTTTGAAGAGCCATTTCTCCATTTTTATGACCTGTGTGATCCCACAGAGAAACCTCACCTTAGGCAGCCCTGTAGGAGTGGAAGCAGGAAAGAAACAGGGATGTATTCCTGCCACCCAACTGCCAGGAAACCAGCAGCCTAACACCACTTATGTTTTTCCTCCTTCCCATGTCAGCCTTTAATGAATTTTAGAAGTACATAAAAAAAAATAAAAATAAAATAAAATAATCACACACCAAAAACGAAAGAAACAAACAAAACCCACATCCAACCAAAAAAAGCTGAACCTATGCACAGTAAATAGAATGTCCTGAAATTATGTTTGGGACACACTTAAGCAGGAGAATTAAAGTCAGGATTCAGGTAATTTATCAGTTGAGATGCAGAATACATATTGCAGGTAGTAGAACATTACCCTCCAAGTAAAACAAACAAGGAAAAAAAACCCACATCAAGACTTGCTTCAATAGAACAGACAGGAAACATAAATAAGCATACACAACTAGAGAATAAAGGAAAGCAAACACAAGAGGCTCTACAGATAGCTACAACTGGTACAGCACATGACAGCACAGCTTCCCTGCTTTCCCTGAAATTATTCTTACCAAGCAGTAAACAAAATTAACAAGTCATCAGCTGTCAATGATAAGTTACTTTGGGTTTTTCCCCCGCCTCTTCCTTCAACAAAAGATCAAAGAGTTTACTTACCTTTCTGTTCACTTTCAAATCCTACAACAACTCCTCGTGCCCCATTCACCAGCCCTTGAGACACATCCAGATTCTTAGCTAGCATCACCTACAGAGAAAAAGAAAAATCCCTTAGTGCCCTGGTTTTATAGCCTCTTCAGCCACCTGCAGCTAAGCTTCTAGCCAGGAGGCATAAACACAGCAGGCTGATATGGCCACGGCCACATCATCCTATTGCAGGCTAGGGCACCATCTCCAATTTGATTAAAATTGTTTCACAGCCTTTCTTTCCAGGATTCCTAACTGCATCATTCTGCAACACTGAACATTTCACTTTAGCTGCTTCTGCCCGTAGCTGTGAGCTCAGGTCCAGGGAACAGATTGCCCTTCCCTAAACACTAACCAGCCTAGACATAGATTCTGGAAACACCTATGGAATAACTTGCTGAGGCAAACAGCACTGCTGCTAGGCACAATCCTTTCTATTCCAACAGCCCTAGCTTGCTGCAAGGTGCCCAGTCCTGAAAATTTAGCAAGCTGTGCTCAGGTCAGGTACGTGGAGCTGAGACTGCAGGTAAGGACTTCCTGTCCTCTTTGCTTCCTGAAACCTAAACCTAGTTGGAAACGTGCATCAAAGTCATAGCAGTCACCACTGTCTGTGAGACATAGACCTCGACTCAAATCAAACTAACGCTATAAGACTCAAAGCAGAAAGAACACAAATATTGGGGTAGAATCATCTGTCAGCCTGCTATAGCCATTCTAATGCACAGAATGCAGATTCAGTACAATGTACTCCATACATTTATCTGCTATTCCTTTATTTTTCTCAGGCTGTTTGATCTGCTGGTCTTTCACAAACGCATATACACACACCTACCTGAGCTCCAAGCTTTAGCTCAACTCTACCACCCACAGGACATTGAGCATCAATTAACTTCACTAGCATCGGGTCACTGTCCAAAGCCTCAAAAGCATGCACTTCTCCTGTTAAGAAAGAACATAACAAATAGCAACCATCTAACACACTCTACACAGCATTAGAAGACGCTCATCATTTATTTCTAATAGCTGTTCCTCTTTAAACATCCACTGTGTTATGCTGGAAGGACATCTTCACACAAACTTCTCACATCTAACAGCAAAAAGTTTACTATGCCTCTCTTCCCATCATAATTCCCAGAGCATGAGAAGGCTTGTAGATCAAAACCCAGCAGTAAATAAGAACTGAGCAATCACCATTTTCAGCAAGTGACCAGTTTCACTTGCAGCCAACACCAGATCTCCACAGAGGACTAAGAATCCTAGGGCCAGACAGCCTGTAATTCAAGATCTGGCAGGGTAGAGCATGGCCTTTCTAAGATGCTAGAGAAAGAAAAAGCAGAAGTATGGAGGCAATAAATGACTCAGTCTACCTCACAGCAAGCAATGAGCTATTTATTTCACACCAAGAACAATGCATATTTTTAAGCAAAAAGCTGTGATGTTTTTCCCCAGACGCCTCAGCTCCAACACACAGAGCCTAGACTGATGCTGCTGCACATGGCACAACACCAGGTTCCTCCTGACACCCCAGGATCCCCACTGCACCCACTCAGAGCTCAGCCCCAAAGCCAGCAATGAGTTCACCTGATAGCTGTTGCAAGCGTCTCTCATTAGTTATTTCTACATCATCTTTATGGGTGCAGAGGCGCGTGGCCAGGATCCCGTCACGCTCAGATCTGTTATCAGCAGTCTGCATCAGTTGTCTGGTAACCTCCTCTGTGCACCTGATAACCAGGAAAAAGGGATTATTATTTAAAGTGATCGGGAACAGGTCATGAGCAGCAGTAACCTACACATGGCTGCATTAGGCTGTGAGAGCCCCAGGCCTCTAGAGAGGAGGACAGAGAGAGATAACCACAAAAAGATGGAGAGCTGTGCCACTGTGTGAACCAGCCCTGCCCTGTAAGCAGCCAGCTGGGGATTCATTGAATTCCTAGCAGAAATTTCAAAAAGGAAGCCTAGAAAGGGTCCTTCCTTACCAAAGCAGCATATATGAAGCCTCCTTACATTAACTAAAGGATTTATAACTATTGCCCCCAGCTGTGCATTCTTGACAGAGCACAGAGAACTAACCAACCTACTTTCCACTGTGCCATCAGTAGGAAGAAGGGATTATAAAGACAGAGTTAGTTCTCCTCACCTGCCTAAACGGATTGCGCTCAGGAGTGAGACAAAGGTCTTGTCAGTCTGTCTCCGCACTTCAGTTAGCTCCATGTTTATGTGGATGCATCTCCTCCAGCTTTTTGCCTGGCAAGTTATTCTCTTGTTACAAAAGAGGCAAACTTGAAGTATGAGAAAGAGTTTAGGGACAATTTTGTACCTGGAAGCAGAATGTGGTTTCTTCATTAGCCTTGCAGACTGGGGGTAGCTGCAAGAAGTCCCCACAGATGATTAGCTGAATTCCTCCAAAAGGCTCATCCCGTTTTCTGACTGCCCTGAAAAGCAGGGAATAAAGAAGTCCTGAATGCCTTCCTGGACATAGTCATGTCTCAGAAGTTACTTCTTTGCTTGTATGTATATTCAAACATATACCACTTACAATAAATATGATTCTATTCTACTCTGCTGTGTCTAAAGCTCAGATAATTAAACAATGCTACCATAAGACATTAAATGTGCTTTGCTTACCCACCCAGATTTGGTTCTTTAGTAGCTGTTATACTACAGCTGCTTCTCTCCAAGACAGAACTGCTGGGAGCAGCACAGACAGCTGGATTCTGGACTCAGCTCTACAGACAACACTTAGCTCCAAAGATGGAAACCCAGGGAATGTGGCCATGAGCAAAACCTATCTAAAGATTAGCCCAGATGCTGGCTATAATTTCATGCTTCCTTTCAGCCCTATGTCAGTGGTCATCTTACATCCACTCACATAACCAGAGAAAGGAAGTAGCCAGGATACGTAGTAAAATTTATTTCTGTTATTTGTTTATCTGACAATTGCTCACCTTGCTACTGCCTCCAGCCTGTCAAAGAACTTGCCATCCACCATTGAGATCTCATCAATAATTAAGTGCTGGCAGGACAGCCAGTGCTGGCGCACCCCAGGCCTCTCTGCCAGCTGAATACACTGCTCCAGCGGAGCCTTCCCAGAGCCGATCCCTGGCAGGAGAGAAGAAAACAAAGCTTTGACAAACTCCTGATTCTTTAAGAAGGGAACAAGAGCTCCCAGACCCACTGTCAGGCAGACCATCACCTGCAAAGGCATGGAGAGTGGTACCACCAATGTGGCAAGCTGCCACTCCTGTGCTGGCTGTAGCATAAGTGGTCTTTGGGGGGAGGGAGCCCACAATCTTCTTCAGTAGGAACGACTTCCCAGTTCCTTGGAGAAGAGAGAAGCACTAGGTCAGTGGTGATGCCCGAGGACTTCACCCGGTGACAGCCGCTCGGCCTCCTCACCTGCACAGCCAGTGAAGAAGATGCTTTTCCCGCTCCTCACGACTCTCATCACCGCCTCCTGCTCCGCCGAGAGCCTCGCTGAGGGTCGCCTTCCCTCGCCGGGAACCTGTGGGACAGGCGTCGACTCACAGTGAGAGCAGGCCGGTATCCGGAACCGGTAAGAGGGGCCATCCCCTCGCCCAAAGACTCACCTCCACCGGGCGCTCCCCCTGAGCCTCGCCGCAGCGGAAGTGGCCTGGGGCGCGCAGCAGGTCCCGCTCCTGCAGCGGGCTGATGATGGCGAAGGCCGGTGGCGGCCGGTCCAGCAGGCGGGGGACACGTGGAGTGCCCCGCTGCCCGGCCGCCACCTTGACCCGCAAGAGACGGAGGAAGCGGCGCAGAGTGTCTGGGGGGCAGTCGGAGAGGAGGACCTGGGCGCCGCTCGGCCCCACCCGCACCGCCGCCCGACCCTCACCCGCGAACCGCGTGAAGAGCCGCACGCCATCCACGGCCAGCACGAAGCTCTGCGCCGCTGCCGCTCCGCCGCTGCCGGCGACCACCCGCAGCACCGGCTGCCGCAGCTCGTTGCGGCCCAGCAGCACCAGCGCGCCCCGCATCACGCGGCGCCGCGGGGCATGTCCCCCCGGCAGCGGCTCCTCCACGGCCACCGTGCAGCGCAGCTCCGCGCCCTCCATCCCGCCGCGGCCTCCGGAGCCGACCCCGACCGTTCAAACCGGCCGCGGGCCACCGCCTCCAATCAGCGCCAGGGGCTTTAACTCGGAGGCCAATGGGAAACGGGAAGGGAACCGGTAAGAGGAAAGAGGCGGAGCACCGGCCGGACCAATCAGCAGCCTCAACGGGGACCACGTGAGGCGTTGCCAGGTTACTGGACGCTGTCAGCCCGCGGGGTCCATGGCGTCCCGCGGCGCGAACCAGGAGCCGCTGGACCCCGTGCGGCTGAACCAGCTCCTGTGCGAGCGGGTGCGGAAGGAGCTGAAGTACCAGCGGCTGCACACGGAGTACAGCGTGAATCCGCTCCAACCAGGTGAGGCGGCGCACCGGCGGACACAGAGAACTGGCGTGAGGCCCCGAGGGGAAGACGAGCACAGCACCGAGCGGGGCTGAGGGAAGACTGGAGACCGGCCAGCCCGCACGAGGCCAAGACAGGCCGCGGAAGAACAGGCTGCATGTCAGGGACAAGCAGCTTCACCCGAGAAAGCCAGCAGAGGCCAGTGAGAGGAGCAGAGCTGGAAGGACCAAACCCATGGGCTTTTCTTTTGCCAAAGTGAACAATATGCACCCTCAAAGGCAGATAGGCAGCATGGCAAATTTGCCCAGATTATACAGTGCATTATTAAACACTCAGAAGTGAGGCAACTGTCTGGGATCCAGAAGCCATGGATCCTGAGCAAACACTACAGAGCTAAGATAGGGTAGGTAGCCTCAGTGCTAGACCATGTTTCTTCAGTTCCCTGGTTGATTTCTATCAATTCAGCTATATACCGTACACCCATCTGTGTTGGCAGATGGGTGATGTGAATGGATTCACCCAGGTCTAGCTTTTGCAATAAACTGAAGCCAAAAGAAAGTAACATCCTGAAACTGGGCACTCGGCAGGCCCCTCTTTGGCAGAGTGGAAGCTTGCTGTGGTGAACACAGCACACAGCACGAGGGCCTTTAGCATCTTTAACCCCCATCCCTTTTTAGACTTTGAGTCTCTGACTCACTTTGTTCTGTTCCCATGCTGTTCTTCCTTTAAAACTTCAGTGAATTAGCTGGGCCCAGACTGGAGAATAACCAAAAAGAGCATTTACAGTGACAGACAGCCTTACTCAACTGTGATGCTACGTTCACATTAAAGTAATCCATCTTCACCATTTCTTTCCAGTTCACACGATCACCAGAAAACCTATGTCATGGCATGATAATATAGAAGAGCCAGCAGATGGTGAGAAAACTTCTAACAGCTTGTGATAAGTACATAAGATAATTACTAATAAATAGGATTTGAAAATTGCAATTAGTCTAAAAAATGACATGCAGAAACAGCACTGTGTCAGTGTAAAAAAGGGAAACTCATTTATGCTGTTGTTAAATGTAAGACAAGTTTTTTCCAGTTTAAGGCCCTTTCCTATTACTTTTCATTATCAGTACAAGCTTGCATTCATGTAATTGTTTTTGGTTCAGTTATACTATAAAATTCTGCCTGAGAACCTAAACCTCTTTCAGAAAAAAAAAAAACAAAAATCTAGAAACATGTTCTATACATGCGTGTTGCCTGTTGTTGCAGATTCTACCTAACCACCAACAGGCTTAAGTGGCTGCCAAGTCTCACTTTAGAGCACTAGTAACAGGAACCCTTATAGCAAGTGCTCCCTTATTTCCAACATGCCAATTTTGTCTAAAACCCTTAATAGTCAGTTAAGATTGGCCTGTCCTAGTCAAGGACTGGGGGGAAAGAGGAGAAAACCAAAACAGGGGAAAGCAGCAGGTCTCAGGCAACCAAGAAAGATGAGAGCTAACATGATACTAAATGTGGTGTAAGAAAATTAACATGCTACAATACAGTAGACAGGGATGACCAAATTAATAGGGCAGTGTAGGCAGACAAATCTAGAAACTTCATAAATTTGAGCAGAAAAGTCACCATCACAACACCATTTGCAAAAGCATAGAGGTTGCCTCCAACCTTGGCTTTCTTGTTACTGTTTGGACAGGATTAAGATGTCCTAATGCACCCAATGGGTAACTGCTTTTCAAACATACTTTCTTTCATTTGTACTTGTCTCTTAAACCAACAGAAAAGTTTCTGAATCTTATTCACCATGCAGCACTGGAACCAACAAAGAAATATTCAGAGCCACAAACTGAAAGTCAAGAAATTGGCTGGAACACAAAACCTTTGGTAAGGTGCTTAAGGACTCAGATCTTTGCAGGATTCAGAGGTTCAGCCCATCACAGTGGAAGATATTCATGTAAAAAATTAATCTGTGACAAATGCGGGAAACAGGAATGAGTATGACAAGCACAGCTATTCACAGACTACAATCTTTCAGAATTTACACCTGACTTCTCACAATTGCATAGGCTTGTGAACACAGAAACCCCCCTGAGAAACTTGCATGCAAAATATCTAGTCACAGCTGACCCCAAGCATATTGCCAAATGCCACATACATAGTCATAGGTGTTTATTAAAGCCTTCAGCCCCAAGAAATGGTGTAGTGAGTGATGTGAAGTGACATACGTAAGTACTGTGAAAAGAAATGTGTTGCTGTACAAAGAGATTGCAAACAAAACCGCAAAATTAATAATCAGTTAAATATACCTGAGGCAGAATACACCAGTGAGCATTCACTTGGGGAAGTATGAATAAACAGGAGGAAAATACATCTTATTAACAAGCTGAGACACCAATCATATCTGACAAATGAATAGCTGTGACAATAACTGACTGTAGATTTGTGTTTTGAGAAAGGCAAATGAAGGCCTGATTGATTTTGGCTTGTTAAGAGGAAAGCCAGGATAAATGAGAAATAAGAGTCTTCTAAAACTTTTCACACTGCACTTCAGGTGAACTACTTACTTGTGACAAGGCTAGAGACAGACATCCCCAGCAGGGCTTTACGCTTCCGGATACTGCTGGTAGGATTAGACTGGCAGGAAATTCATGTTGGCAATAAATTCATACGTAGAGAAGTAAATTAAATTGAGAGAGTCAGGACTCATGATGCTGTTTCAGAGAGTTTTCCTTTTCACCAGGCTTTACCATAACAAAGCAGTGAACAGTACAGTCTCAAATAAGCAGTTTCCTACTTGTTTGTCACTTGGGTATTTCTTGGCAGCAAGAACACAGTGTATCACTTTTCTCAGGACGGACTATTACTACTAATTCGAGTAAAAGCACATGACTATTCATAATTTTTCATTCCCAGGTCCCTATGGACCGTACCGATTGCAGATTCTACTTCCCACGCCGGAAAACTGAGGTCACTAAATAAATGGCTGCCACGAGCCACGGGGAGGAACTGTCTGAGAACCTGCAGTAGTAGAGTGGCAATGCCACACAACTTAGAAGCAGTTAATGATATCTAACATATTAGGCCCTGCTTGTTACTAGGCGAGTCTGGTACATTTCTGGCAAGAGAAAGTGTGAGAAAAGGGAAGAGAGAACCTCAGTCTGTCCAGAGTTGCATCCTGAAATAGCTACAGAAATAAACCTGTTTGTAAGATTGCTGCATTTACCTCGCTGCTGTTTCCAAACCCATCTATATAAATAGTCTAAAAACTACTTCAACATCTTGACAGGCTTCAGACTTCTTATTCTGACTATCAACATGACCCACGATTCAAGTTCACCAAGTACATGTCAGCAGCAGCTGTGGAAAAAGTTGTCGGAACAAAAGGCAGGGTTCAGCACTGCCCTTTGTTACACAGCTAAACATGAGTTAGACTTAGTTCTATGCAAACCATTTAATGCGTTCACACACCATAGGTTTAAGTAGAAAACAATCCTTCCACAAAACAGACAGTAAGAAGAAATTAGTGATAAGGCACTAGTTTCCACTGGCTTTTCTTCTTCCCGCTTGGAAGCAACCAGCTTGCTCCATGCTTAGCTGCTTGATGAGAGCAGAAACACATCTTGCAACACACAGAAACATAGAAACCCTACTGGGGAGCAGAGTCCTCTTAGCGTGCCCGGCTCTTCATCTTCTGCCTTGCTCTCTTTCCCGGTCTCTTCTGCAAAAAAAATGACAATATTTCTTTTTGTGTCCTCAATATCCACTGTACCTCTATAGCTTGGGGAGGATACTTGTCAATAACTCTGGAGAGGGACGTTTGGAGACACAGATAGCAACAAACATTACTTGCTAACTCCCCCCATTCACCTCCCTGCTGAGATACAAAACCACCATCCTCAACTCTGTATCCAACTGAGCCAAGCTCAGCTCCCAGAGACAGGCAGTATCACTTGCAGATGCTGGAGGCATCCTTCACGTACTCAGCTCTCCCTCCCAAACCAGGACTTACTTCAAAGCCAACTAGGATCATTTGCATGCAACATTTTACTTACATTGAGGGCTTTTTTTCCTCCTTTCCCTCCTTTTCCTCCTTTTCCTGGGCCCTTGTTGTGGGCCACTTTTGAACTGAAGCTGGATACATCATTAAAACTCTCCTTTGTGTTCCACTTTGAGCCTTTCTTCTTTCCACCAAAACCAAACTTCTGATTCTTGTATTGTCTTTTGGCATTTGGTCTGAAAAACAACCAAACAGCATTATTGCCTATATTCCTTTCCTCAGGAACACCCAAGAAGGTACATGTGCCTGCTGATGGACTTCCATCAGCCATCATAAACCTTTCCCCTCTTACTGAAAAGGCTTAAAATAGCACATTTCAGTCTCTGTTCCATTCTGGCCACAATTTTCCTCCTCTGTAGGGTCCAGAAAACCACCTTGGACTTGTTTCAACGAACATTAATCAGAACAGCTTTCTCATTCCACAAAATGATACCCCAAGAGACTGAAAAAAAAAAAATAAAAAAACTTGGAGATTCTGCATTTGTATGTTTCTTTTCCGGTCTCACCCTTTCTTTGTCCGTTGATTTGCATTGCCTTTTTTATTACCCTGAGATGACGTCTGCTCTTCATCTAGGAAATCCAGCTTGTCAGACAAACCTGCAAGAGCGAACACATGACAGCTACCACCACAGGAAATATAAATTTTCAGTCCAAGCAAGTAATGGTTACAAGTCACCCTCACTGAAAACAGCTACCTGGGAGGATTTTCACTGCACAGGATTCTGCACAGCAACAGTCTTTCAAGCTCAGTGCCCAGCACTACAGGCTGACACAACACATCACACGGCCATACACTTGTTCACACATCGCTGTTCCCAGTACACATTTGCTCTCTTAGACAGCTTACCTTTCTGGTATTTCTTGACTGCATTCAACATATTCTTTTTCTCCTTTTGTCTTCTCTGCAGAATCTCAGTTTGCACCTGGGATTAGAAGCAGAATGTTAGTGTTGTCCTTAGTAGTGTCCTACACTTCTACCCCCACCCCACACACACACTTTTTTTTTTAAGGTACCCCATCTTTTGCTCTGACTTCCTTCAAAGCAGCCAGACAGATCCCATATATTTTAGCGAGCCCTCTGCTCTCACTTATTAATCTCCTCTCTCAGACTCTAGATCACTGACACAGATATATAACTTTAGTAGCTCCTCCTCACCTTCTTGCCATATTTTCTCATTGCACGGAGCTGTTTCGCTTTCTCAGACCTTTCCATTGCTTCCTGTTTACTCTTCAGCTTCTGTCGAATCTTGATGGGGGAACATAAAAAACAACATTTGTCAGTAATGCAGAAGAAAATATGAGAATTTTATGACTGCTGTGCAGTCCTGAAATCAATAACTATATGTGAACTATCAATGAGAGCAAAAAAAGGAAACATCTCTCAATCAGATAATGCTTTATAGGGCACAACATTCTTACAGCTCAAGGCTGGAACAGTTATTACAGAACCTCCTGAAAGATTTGTAGCCAAAATCTCATTAAAAAGACAAAAGCTAGAGACAAGACAAAGCTTTATAATGGGCTCTAATGGAACCAAAAAACAAATGTATCTTGTCATATCTTGTCAGTCTACTAAGGTCTATGTAGAAGATTTGAAAGTTTCTTTCTTGTCATTAAAAGTAAAGCACTGAAGGAGAGTCAACAATCCTGTGCCACAACTTTTTCGTTCCCTCCCTGTTCACAAATATCTCTATAAAGATGCCACATTACAAGCGATTACAGTGATTTCAACCCAGATCATATGCCTTCAGTCTGTGACTTCACTAAGAGATAAAAATTCTGTTCTTCCAACAGAAGCCACCAAAGGAACAGTAATGTGCAGAATTGACTTAAGCCTCAGCACAACCTAATTATTAATATTCCTCTTTTCTAAGACGAGTCTATCAGCCACTAAAACAGTGACCAAGTCATACATGAACCTCCAAATTAGCTTCTAGCTCATACATGTTTAACTTTTACAATGTAGCATCTTTTCCAAAACTAAAATAAGAATTAGGCTTCCAATCTGAACAAAGACTACAATCAAAAAGCAAGTTCACAAAATTATTTCCTATGCAAATCTGCCTTACTACCGAGGATAGATTATTTCAGCTGTGAACACGCAGTTCAAAATCACAAAGAACCAAAACATGCTGACTATCAACAAAGGGTGATACTTACTTAAATAGGTAAAAAGTATCATGTTAATGCCACAGTTGACTGCAGTCTTGGGACAAAGAGCATAAACGCGACCAACTTCACTACCACTGTTACATGCATGGAGAATTTGCTCCATTTTTAATATTAAATACATTCAGGACAGAATACATTAGAAAGGAATATATGCTTTTCTATTTTATGTTCCAGCCTCTCATGGAAGTCTACACACTGCACTGAAATATCTATTCCTGTCACAAACAAACTTTCAAACACAAACATTGTCAAGGGCACTTGTCAGAGATGACATCATACCTTCAAGTCAATCCCTAACACAGGCTAAAAGCAACACATAACAAAGGACAGCAAGCCGTTATTCACTGAACATACCTTTTGCATTTGCTGGTCTGATTTGGCCATCTCTGCAAAGTAATCATCCGGCCTTCTAGTAGGAACCTGAAGCTTACGCAGCCTTGGTAGGGCTTCCAGGACTGCTGCCTGAGCCTGCCGGTAACTGGGGAGACAGCACAGCACCAGCTGTCACTGGCATTGGGCATCTCACAGTGCCAACAGGAACTCTGCTCACATAAGCTAGCAGATACAGAGGTTTAGCAAGCATTGATCCAGAATTACATCAACATTCCATGCTATTATAAGCAATTTAGGTGCCAGTATAGTACTAACTCTTACATCTCGCACATATACATTTACCTAGTTCCCAGTTACAGTTTTGTATGGTGGATTATAAAAGGCAAGGCAAAACAAGAGAACTGCAGTAACACCAAAACAAATTCACAAAGAAACAGTCATACCCTGTGCTAAAACCACAGTGCTGCAACCAAGGAACTTTTCAAATAAACTTTTCAGTAAAAGATGGAAGTCTGCTGTGAAGAAAGAAATTCTTTCCAGTGATAAGTTAAATACACTGTTGTTAAAACCATTCAGAGCCACCAAACATAAGATATGTGGCCCAAGAGTGCCACAGTGACAGCCAATGTGGCAGTCGTCAGCACACCTGCAAAACACAGCACCCAACCACGCAGCAGTATGCCAAGACCCTGCAAGAAACCTCCCTTTTTGACACTTACAAGCTCATCTCTCTCTGGAAATCATTCTCAGGGTCAACAGCATCTTTGTTAGAAGCACTCTGTGAAACAGGGTCCACGACCTGGCCCAAAGTCACATCCAACCTTTCCACCCAAGCCAGATGCTGCCTGAATTCGGACAGGCACTGCTTCAGGCCTTCCTGTGAAAGAAGCACAGCCCTGCACACCTCCGCACAGAACCAACCTCACAGGCTGAATGTGCAGGTGATACCCTGGAACGCTCCTCCAAGGTGCACCCCCCAAATCACCACAGCAAGGCTGGCACCCTCCAGGCCTGCCCTGCCGCTGTACTCCGGGTCCCAGCACTGGCGGAGGCTCCTCTGCCCCTCACTGGGCACCGTCCCGCCCCGCAGGCCCCGCTCACCGCATCGTTGCGCCGCTTCGGCCGCTCCTCGAGCACCACGTTGAGGCCCGGCTTCAGCTCTCCCCTCAAGAAGGCCTCTTGGAGCTGCGGGAAGAACTCCGTCAGGGCGCACCCCCGGGCGGCCCTACACCGCGGGGGCCGGGGAAGGCCCCACCACCGGGCCCTCGCCACAGACTCACCTCCGAGTCCGAGAGAGAGGAGTCCTCCGAGTCCGAGCCAGAACCGGAGACCGACTCCCGCCGCGCCATGCCGCCACCGCCACTGCCCCGCCGCTTCCGCACACGTGCGAGCGCCGCCGCCACTTCCGGGGGCGTCGAGTCCGCGGTTGCTACGGCGACGGCAGCGGCGTCGGCTGCGGCAGCCCCATGGCGGCGGTGGTGGCGCAGCCCGTGGCCGCCCTCGGCTGCCGGCCGGGGGTCGCCGGCGGCGTCTGCTTCTTGGAGGATCAGGTCGTGCTGCACGCGGTGGGGGCGGGCTGCGTCCGGCTCCACCTCAAGCAGAACTGGCACA
>JAOEHY010019625.1:8754-35200 GCA_025447955.1 Psilopsiagon aurifrons | reverse complement strand
TGCTCTGAATCTCTTCTCTACCCAACCTGTAGCTGTGCCTGGGATTGCTCTGACCCAGGTGTAGGACCTTGCACTTGTCATGGTTCGACTTCATCAGGTTGGCATCAGCCCACCTCACAAGCGTGTCATGGTCCCTCTGGGTGGCATTCCTTCCTTCCCTTCAGCATATCACGCAGCTTGGTGTCATTGGCAAACTTGCTGAGGGTGCACTCAATCGCACTCTTCATGTCACTGACAATCATGCCATTCAAGATCTCTTTTGAACACAAAGTTGCTGATTTTATTTATTTTAATGCAGCTTGTGTTTTCCAAATGAATCAGTCTTTGCAACATCACTCAGAGATGTAGTAGAGTTAATATTGCTTGTATTTTACAGAGGGACGACTGAGACACTGGAGAAATTTATGTTTGGATGACTCCATTAATTTAGGGTGATGAGTTTGTGAAACCTGACCTTTACTATTTCAGAGTGCTTGGAATGATTCCATGCTTCTCTGTTCAGGGCTTATCTTCAGGGGCAGCTGTGAGGTTCAATATATTTGCAAACCCGAACTGAACTCTGAAGACAAGTCATGCTCCTAAATTTGAGGAGCATCCAGAGCATCTGCCTGTGTAGTGCTGATTCAGCAAATTTGTCTTTTGTGACCTGGGAACTGAGGAGGGAAGGACAGGGATAGATTCCACCTCTGAGGCTAGTACCGTTCTGCCTGAATCATAGGACCTTCTTTATAGTTCTTGCTGTTCTCTGCCTCTCTATACTACTTTCCCAGCTTTCAGAACACATAAAACAAGCTTTTTTCATCTAGTGGTTTCCGAACACATATACTCCTGATTCATAGGCAGACCAAGCTTTTCCCAGAGCACTGAGTCACAAGTCTGACATTTTTTCCTTTGTGCTTAATCTAAGAGATTTCCTACTTTGTACTTAAAAACCCCAAGGTGTTACTCAGCTTTAGGCTGATTGAAAACTAGGTACTATAATCTCAGATATTATAATCTTCTGAGAGTTTGCAAACTATGGGATGGTTTTTTTTGAGAGTTGCTGTATTTTTGGCTACACAAAGGGTGTTTCCCTGAGAGCATTTCTCCCATGTTAAATTTAAAGTCATTATTGTGAAGTGTGATATTTTCAGAGAGAAATCTGCTGTAATTTCTCTGTCTCTATATTCTGTAGTGACAGCAACATTTAGGCTGAAATTTTCAACAACAGAAATCTTGGAGGTGTACCCACTGCAAGTATGTTGTTGATCTAAAAGCTAAAGAATGAGAAAACTGTAAGTGGAAAATGAAGAGACCATCAGGAAGCTTTGTAACAAATGCTGTTTCTACATGCAGCTAAAGTGTTCTCAGAAGGAACATGATTGTCTCTAAATGATTCTGTATTTTAACAAACTGATGGCCTTTTCCAGTGTGTGAGATACAGAGTTAAAATTGTTGTCTGTTCTTAACAGATTTATTTGTGCTTTTAACATCTAAATGTATAAATAGTAATTGCACTGCAGGTCAATGAAATACTGCAGTCATTTGTCTTAGTTGCTGCCGTGGGTCCCACAGCAATACCATTGAAAGTGATCAGAGCATTCTTGCACCTGTGACCTGCTTTCATGAAGGGGATGTCAGGATGCCTTTTCCATTTTTCCCATTTGTGATGTATGTAAGCTATTAGGAAACAAATGGCAGCCCCATGGAAAACCAGCACAGTGTGGTAGTGTGTATTGCAAAGGCCACAATATCATCATGTAACATGTGTGACTTAAATGATACAGTGAGAGCTGTGCAGGAAGTGCCAGTGTAGTGTAAGTTGTTAAATCTGACCCTCTGATGTAGGCTGCTCTTGAGCCAAGAAGACAGAAGGTGCAAGACAATGTGTGCAGATGGAGGAGGCTTGAGGTGAAGGAAATGGGAGCTCTGAAAATCAGTTTAGGCTTTCAGTTGCCAAGAGGCAGAAGGAGAAACTGAAATTTTCAGGGTTCTGGTAAGCTTCTTGGGCTATAAGTGCACATGTGTATGCATACATACATAGGTATTTTTATGTACTCTTTTAGAATGTTTGGATTCTGTACCTTATTCTGTCATGTAATGTGAAAAACTTCACCTAAGGAAGTGTGGGAGTGCAAGTGATCCAGATCCAGAACAGTTGCCCAAATGTGGGTGCCAGGAAGCTGGGCAGAGTGGATGGAGCTGGCGGAAGACGTATTTACCAGAGTAGTCCACGTTTGAGGCATTAATAACTGGCAGAGAAGGATAGAACAACGCCTCCCGGACACCTCCTCCTCAGCTTTCCACCCCTGGCTCAGCAACTGTCCAACCATGTTCTCTCCTGGGCGATCCCTGGAAGAAGACTTTTTCTGAAGTGCTGTGCAGATTTCAGAACACATGTATCACTACTTGCACACAATGTGCCTATGCATTAAAGCTGATCTGGTTGGTGATTATCTCAGAATCAGATTTAAGTGTTTCTTCTTAGGGAATGATCAAATAATATAATGTGATCAAGTTTCAGTGGCTTAGCAAATGACCCTAACAGTTGTATCACCACTGCTGTTCATCTTGCACTCAGGTTGAAGCTTTAACTCACAGCTGAAGTAAGGCAAGAGTGCAGGCAGTGACAGTTACAGCTGAACAGCTTCTTCATACTCAGTTTGTTCACCTTTGATTGTGTGCTCAATACACAACAGAGCCCTTTCACAGTAGTCGGACCATTTTAATTTTTTCTGGGCCTCTCTTCTTTCTGCCAGCCCATGCACTTACCATGTGAAGGACATTTCTTATGCTGTCTGTATTTCTGAGTGCATTTGTCAGGGTTAGCATTGAATTACATGGAAAATTGTTCAGCTGCTTCATCACTCACTGAATAAGCCTTGCTTGTAGCTTCATCTCTACTGGTACACTGCACTGCGAGACTCATTGGATTTGTTTGCTTCAGTTGGTTGATTTGTTTGCCTCAGTTGGTTAGAGGGACTCAGATGGGAAGTACAATATAAAGCTCATTGAGAAATGCAGTTTAGTTCATCTGCAGAATCATTACATTTTCTTTCTGCTATGGCCACAGTCTTCTGTGGACGTTGGGCTGTGTTTGGGGTGCTGCTGCCCCTCCCTGCAACTGCAGGGTGTTTTGTGCTATGCAAAGAGGAGCTCAGCTTTAGTTACCCAATAGAGCAATGTTTTGAGGCTTCTTGTTCAACCCGAGAGCTGTCAGTGCTGCTAATGGAAGAACTGAACCAAATCATAGAATCGTAATTCCCTCAAATCCCATGAGCTGGCTGGGATTTGATTTTGTAACTTTGTGAATGGTAGCGGCAGGGGAGGGGGTGAGCCCGGCTGCAGACTGTGATAACTGCGTTAAGATCTGTTCCCTGAACAAAGGAGTAGACTAAAAGCTAGGAGCAAACCCAGACTAATGGCGTTGTACTCTGTGTTTTTGTTGTAGGCTTTCCCAACAAAGTGACAGTAAAGCAATGCTACCGTCTTCTGGGAAACAGTCTCAACGTATATGTGGTGGCAAAACTCATCTCCATTCTACTTGGATAATTTAGACCCTGAATCTGACGAGTACAGACTGGTGGCAGAAAATATTTCCATCTTTGAAGACAAAGCTGATGGCAGCTGAATAAAAATCACATACACTGTTCTGTAATGAAATAAGTCATGTATAATGTTGTGTAATCTGTTCTGACACTTTGAGCAGTTCTGATATATTTTTAATACCTTGCTTTGTGGTGGATTTGCATTGTAGGGGTTTTATTTAATAGAAATTTACAGGACTTGATTGCTTTATTTAAAGTTCCTTTCTAGTTTGCAGAATGAAAAAGAGCAGCATTTACGTGTGCCTCAGTGAAAATGGATGAGACTAAACCATCTTTGCAGTACAGTATAAAAAGGCTTTAAATGTCAGGGCTGTTTTAATTAAGTGCAGAGACTAAGTTCTACGTATAAAATGTCTTCATCTCTAAATATCAGTGATCCATTCTCAAAAGATTTATTATATATAAAATCTGGAATTTTGATGTGTTTTTTGTAGCTAATGAAACTATTAAATTTGGTATTTTGTATATGATTTTTGAGAAGAATCAGTGTCAACCTCTCTAAATACTTGCAGGATTCTGGAGCCTACACTGTATCTGTCTGGAATGATTTGTTTAAGTGCAGCTGAATAAAAGATTTCAGGATTATCACAACCTTGACAATAACTTGCCTGTTTCTGTTCTCACTTATATTATTGAGGATTCGTTGCTCTTTACTAAAGACTTACACATAAAAGACAAAAATAAATAAATAAATGAATTAAAAACTCCATGTGTGACCACAGAGAGCAAAGATACTGCAGCTATTCTTGTGTGAAAAAGATTATGAGCTTGGTGTTGTTATTTTGTGCCGTGCTTGGTCTTATGCTCACTTCTTGTGCGTTTCTTCTTCAGACTTGGTTTGCATGCTGTACTGTTAAACCGGGAACCAGGAAAAGCTTGGATTGACCTACTTCAATCTGGCTTATTCTTCAAGAGCGTTTGGGCCTCCTGGGAAGTTCCAGCTATAAAAGAGAAATGGGAATGGATTCTCTTAAAAGAGCTCTGGACTAGGCTCTAGAGAAGGATGAGTTTTGCCTCTGGCTTTACGCAGTCTTTTATGGTACTTAACAGCAAAAACATACTAACGTTAGGCTGTGCCTGCTAGAAAACTGCAAAAGAACACGTGGTTTTGACAGTCTCATCAACCAAAGTTATCTGTTTACATGGTAATTACTGTGTAGATTTATCAGCCAGGTCAATAACTAGCTGCTATATGGTGTTGTTCTTGGGAAAGACACAGTAAAAGGAAGATTTGATGCTATCTAACATGATCCAAACATTGAAATGAAAACAAAGGTCAATTTTATGTATAAATTGGGATTTTTTTCTGCCAAACCACGTAAGTAGTTTGTTCATTTTGCCTCACCATAATATTTGGTAAAATGTTCCCATTACCAATTAGTTTTAAATTCCTTAATGTGTAAAGCATGCTTTAATGATCTGCATGCACTTGTAAGTAAGCAGCATTAAAGTGTAAGTTGAAAGTTCCCTAGCTGCATCTAAAATGTGTTGACAATGAATTTTAATTCATTGCTCTGTGCTTTTGTCCATGCATTATGTTGGTGTAACTCCAACTTTTTGGAATTATAACCTGGCATTTGGAAGCAAAGCACATTGATGATGCTGATATTTTTTGTCATACCTAGGCAGTAATCAGTAGTTCTGATTAATTCAAATGTTTGCCCTGTATGTGTTTTTTTAAGAGAAACTAATCCCATTCTGTTTGTAAATACGATACTTAGAAAAAGGATTCTATTCAGTATTTGAATGGCATTTTGACTGTTTATTGAGCTTGCTTACCATGTGGTACTACTCATTAATTGTACAGTGTTGTATGTGTGATGAAGCATGGAAAGGAGGAGAAGACTGGACAAGTCCATGGAACTAAAATCCTTTGAGAGTGCTGAGTAAGTAGACTTCTGACTGAAGAAGTTCACAAGCTGCAAATAAATGGAGGCTAAGAGAGTATCTAGGAGAGGTACTGTATGCGCTTGCCTCTTCCTCTACCCATTTCCTAACTCTCTGCTACTGGCCACTGTTGAAGATAGGGTACTGGCCTAGATGGATCTTTTTCTAACCCAGGATGATCACTCTTCCTTATGTTTGTGTGGTGACAGAATGCCAGTGTTTGTAATCACAGCATCAATACACAGCAAGTTATTTATGGACTTGGCACAGATTTAAGCCTCTCAATAAAGCCAACAGCACAGAATAGAATGAATCTGAGGGAGTGTGCTGTGTTCAGCAGTAGCAGTCATTTTTCTTTTTCTTAGTAGCTGTTGCAGTGCTCTGTTTTTGACTTTTGGCTTGGGAACAGTGCTGTTGTTCTTAGTTGCTGCTGATGTTTTTAGTTGCTGCTCAGTAATGTTTAGTCTGACCAAGGACTTTCTGAGCCTCGTGCTCTGCCAGGGAGGAGGAGCAGCCGGGAGGAAGCAGAGACAGGACACCTGACCCAAACTGATCAAAGAGGTGTTCTGTTCCACAGCACATCATGCCCACTTGTCCTGGGTTCAGCTGTAGCAGTCATTATTCTCTTTCTTAATAGCTCGTGCAGCGCTGTGTTTTTGACTTTCGGTCTGTTAACAGCGCTGATAACACCGATGTTTTTAATTACTGCTCAAATGTTTACTCTGACCAAGGACTCTCTGAGTCTCATGCTCTGTCAGGGAGGGGTGGAAGCTGGGAGGAAGCAGAGACAGGACACCTGACCCAAGCTAACCAAAGAGGTATTCCATAGCACATCATGCCCAGGATGTAAAAACTGGGGACGGGGACCCGGAAGAGTTAAGGTCACAGCTTGGTTGGGCTGGGTATCAATTGGCAGGTGGTGAGCAGTTGTATTCTCTTCCCTTGTTATTTCCCTTGTCATTATCACTATTGGTGGTAGCAGCAGTGGTTTGTGTTACACCTTAGTTACTGGACTGTTCTTATCTCAACCAGTGGGAGTTACGTTCTTTGGATTCTCCTTCCCATCCCTTCGGGAGTGGGGGTAGTGAGAGAGTGGCTGCATGGCTGTCTGGGCTTAAACCATAATAGGGAGGTTGTGCAGACATGTCCATTCATGGCTTTAGGGTTATTAGTGGTAAAGGGTGACTATGCAAGTGGAAGTCCCTAAAAATAACTCCAGTGTATGTTAAAGCAATTGAAATGTGCTAATAGAGCTGGAATAATCAATAGAAAAGAACGAAGGCAATGTAACTGCCTGGAAAACCTTCATGAACCTGATTTCAAAAAAGAATGAATCAGAAAATAGGAAGCATCGAAGTGGTTGGTGGTTTGTAGAAACAACATGTAGGAATTAAAATCAGAAAGACAGAGGAACCAAAATAGTAATGTAATGAAACTGAAAACCTAATATATATTGTAACTGCCTTCATTGTGATAAAGGAGCCCAGGGAGAATTGGGACCAGCTGAAGTAGCTAACTAAATCAGAACTCATGCATTTGTTATTTGCTATTTAAAATGGAAACCCTAGATTTCCCGGCTGGTTAGTTTAACTTCATAAGCAGGTAACTTATTAACCCCATCAGCTGTGTTGAGGGAGCAAAATCTTGGGCAAGTGTCAGAGGGCAGTATGCTGAGAAGTAAAAGAGATCCTTAAGGAATGGGGTGGGAATTGGAGTTGTGCAGTGGCTGTGTCCCCTGGGAAAGGTGCTGTGGCCGTAAAACTCTCCAGACACACATAAAGAGAAGGAAGGAAGAGGTGATGGGCGCTTGTAAGTAAGGGACAGAAAGGGTAATGTTATTTTTCTGAGCCACCCCTGTTTGATGTAAACCTTGTGGTTGATCCTCTGCATAGGGGATAATATCAGCTAAATGCTTTGTTGTCTTAGAGCCACAGGGACACACAGAAAGTGCTCAGTTTGATATAGAACATCGTTTGCACCAGCAATTTGCACATTTGTACCATGGAGGTAACAACTGTGCTTCATATATTGCATGTCACTTCTGAACGTTGGAATATGATTAGAAACGGGAAAGATGAAAGAGGATTCAGTGAAGTGAAGGTGGAAGTACTGGGAGACATGACCTCAGCTCAGGGAAAACTCAAGTAAATGTATAGTAGTCAGGATTAAATCAGCAGCAGGGCTGGATTTATAAGTATTTCCTAATATTTGAGTCATAACATTGAATAGCAGGGATTTTTTTGCATATGTAGAACAAAATAATGGAGTATTTGTTAGTCTTCCATTAAAACTTAGCCAAGTTGGGATTCACATCAATATGCTCTTCCCCCATATTAAAAGGGAGCATTGTCAAGGACTCATTTCATGTTCTGCATCTGAGGTGACTTCCTAGGTGCAATTAAAGCTTACTAAATTTTTGGCCATAACCTGAGTCAACTCTTGTCTTTTACAGTGATTACTTGCCTTTGCAGGCAGATACTGCTGGAGAGCCACCATTTTGTTTCACATAGCTACACAAGATGATGGTAAATCATAGTCCATGCTAGTGCAGGATGAACTTCAACCAGAATTGGCTAGACACAAATGCTCCGTTGCTTCCTGCCAAATCTGTGCACAACCTACACTCTTTAGAGGTGTTTCCTCAGCCATCGTGTCAGCGAGGTAACGAATGATCTGTCCCAGTAGGTGGGTTTTTTGCCAGCTCTTCTTGTTGCAAAGAACAGTGCCTATTCTTGTGCCAGACATTTGAAGGGTTTCCATTCTGTTCCTCCAAAAAAACACGTCTCAATCCAATGTACTTCGGTAAAATTAAAAGGTGTGGATCTATTTTTCCTCCTTAAGATGGTTTATAGATTTCCCAACTTGGCCAGCCTAAGGTGCATCCATTAGGAATAAAAAAATAAGTTAACTAAAATCTGGCAGGTCTAATGAAATGGAAAATAGTGTGTCATGCAAAGTTTACATAGATGTCCTGAGCTCTCTGTGCATAGTCAGAAAGTCACCTGGTCTTCAGGTCAACATTTTCTAAGCTATAAAGCCTGCATGAAGAGAAGGTGGATTTCTTTTTCCTCATTGCAGTAGCTTTCTCCCCATTCTGTGTGGCTTCTTGCTCACTGGTTATTTGGTATATTGGAGATAATTAGCTGGGAAGAGAAGCTTGAATCCAAGGTTGACAGGCAGCAGAGAGGGACAATGCATGCTCAGTGTGTGAAAGTTAATAGAGGGAAGAAAAGGGAGGGTTTTGTGGGTCACAGATGAAGTCCAGGCTGAAACTGGCCAGCATACCCTGGACTTTGTGAAAGATAGTCCTGCAGTATGCATACATTCAACAGTTTGCTAAGAAGTGCAGGTTTAGTTGGCTCATAGTTTCTTCAAGTTGACGCTTAGCAGTTATAAAAACAGAATAAAACATAGAGAAAAAAACCACCAAACCCCAGACAGACATCAGAACTGACATGAAGAATGCAGTATGCACTAGTTTAACAGACAGTACCAGGATGCCCAGAGGCAGAAGGTGTCCTCTCAACTAGACAGAAACGATGATAATTTGTATGTGCTCTCCTATTCCTGAACAGTTTTCAGAGCAAAAAGCATTATAGTAAATAAAGAAGTATGGGGTTTAATTTATCAGTTGGTGTAAAATATCACAGCTCATTTGGATTGAATGGACCAGGATAGTTTTCAACAGCTGAGGATACAATTCTCTATTTTCATGTAAACACTATCCCCTGTAATGTTAAAAGGTAACACATGGAAATTCCTCCTCATGTTCTGGCAGCAGCAGCAGATAGACAATCTTCTGGAGCCAAGCTGCTGTGGAGCTGATGAATGTCCAGAGAGCTGAGCTGATGCTGCTGCAGCAGAAGGTGTATGGGACAGGCTGTCTGCCATGGATTCAGGAGGAGCTTCACACTACCCTTCCAGATCTCTAGGCAGCAGCAGTAACTGTGGGGTAACTGATGCAGTATCCTGCACCACAGGCTGTGTGATCACAACCAGGATGGTCAGCAGGGCCATGCTGTTCTAAATTCTGAGATGTTTCAAATAATGCATTTAATAAAATGTAATGAAAGTCTAGATTTTCTGCAAACAGCATGGTGGGATGCAGCTGATACAGTCTTGAACGTTGTAGTTATTCACAGTAAAGATCAAGGTACTATCTGCAGCAGCACCACAAACATGAGGTGTCGTGGCTTCACCTCCATTTTCACAGTCCACAGCAGTCTCTTTATTGAGGTGACATGAATATTTTCTGTTGCTGCATCCACTCTCTGCAAGGGTACATTGACCCTGTAACACTTCTTTATGTGGAAACTAAAGTTGTTCAGTCCCCCAGCTCCAGGGCATCTCCTGCATATCTGTAGGAGACAACTGCAAACTGGAGCAGGAAGGAAGACTGGGCAGGGTTAGGAAGCACAGGAGCAATGTGGCCTCTGGGAAGGTCTGGGTCATGGAGAATCAGTGAATGGTGGCTACTGTTATTTTCCAGCAGGACCAGTTACGGCTGTTGCTCCTCTTTTCTTCCCAGTAGAGATTTGAAATGTGAGCAATCTGAATGAATTGTCTGCTAGTAAAAAGTAAAATCTGAAAGACTGGTTGTGGGCCTGGAGGCACAGGTAGCTCCTAGCATGGGGAAGGAAAAGAAACACAAAGCTCCCCTAAGCAGGGGGAGGAAAGCACAGCAAGTTCTTGTGCAAGGGGAGCACAGAGGCTCTGGCAAAAGCAAAGGGGAGGTGGGCATGGACTTTCCTTCCAGCAGCAACAGCCTGGGCCTCAGAGATGAGTGCCAGTGGGCATCTGGTGGGACACTTTTGTGAAGGCTGTGAGGTACTGCTGAAGGGTAAAGAAAAATATATATTGAGATTCAAATTTTGGCTGTCAGAACATATTGATTTGCATTTTCCAATTACTTTTGAGCCTCCTTTGAATTCTTCCTTGGTCTTCTGCATTGTCTATTGCTGGCCCTGAATTTGGGAGCCCTAGTGTGTGCAATGAAGACAGCCTATACATGCCAAGCTAACTGCAGTGTGTGATGGTCTCCTCAGCATCTGGGGACCAAGTCATTGTTGGTTCAGAGCAACCATATTTGGTTAAAATTGTAGTTTGCTGTTGTAATCCATGGGGTGCTGTTTGGTACTGCAAAGTTGCTTGTGTCATCTGCCAAATAAATCACTGCCTGGAAGCTTCTCTTTCAATACAAGTATTCTTTGCCAGCCACTGTGGGTTTTTTATGTGGGTTTGGAGGGGTTCTTTTCTGGGTTACAGTCTAGGTCCTTTAGAGCTGCTAAATAATCTTTCCTTCACCCATGTGGTACAGCATGTGAGGAGAGCAAGCCATTGCTGCAGATTCCCTATTACTGCAGCAAGCTAGCTGCAGAGTCCAAGGTACTCAGGGGTGCTCAGCCGTGCAGAGGTCAGAGATATGATAAAATACAGGCAGATTTCAATTAATGGCCTTTTGAAGCTTCTGAAAAAAAAGAGAAAGATACATTCAGTATCTAGAGGATTTGCACACTGTCAATCTTTAATTGAGAGACCCGAAATAAAGTTCACCCTTGTAAGACAAGACAGCAGAATGGGCACCTTGTGAATAAAGAACTATGTGAGAGCAAAGGGCACCCAGGCTCACAACAGCATAATTCAGCACTAGCGGTTTCACTTCAAGAGTAGGACAGCCGGAGGAGAGCAATGCTTTGGGCCGCTCCTGCTCCTGGGCTGTTAGTTGCATTATTATTACTTTCTGGATTGAGCTATGAATCAAACCATTGTGAAAACAAGAGGCTGAAGAGAGACACTTATGAGGACCAGTAAGTACCATTGCTTGCAAACGCATTTGTCAGATGATGGCTTCTGAGTGCCAGTAATGGGAACAGAATGGCTTTACTGCAGCTCTTTTTTACATGTTCTTTGGCAGATATGTGTCACTAAATGATCTCTTTGTTTTTTTCCAAAATACAATAGGCCTCGCTTGTCCTCCGAGCAGGGTAATTTAGTGTTCCATGCTGGCTCCAGCAAAAACATTGAGTTTAGAACGGGACCACTGGGGAAAATAAAGCTCAATGAAGAAGACCTTGCAGAACTCTTTACGCAGGTGATATCGTTACTTTTGCTTAATATGTTTTTGGTTTCACTTTTGCACATTAATAGGTTAATTGTCTTCAGAATTTGTCCTAGCAAATGCTTGATGTGTTTTTTTATGGTTGTTATTTTCTATTATCTACATCAATAGATCAGTATGAAAGTAAGCTATTGCAGACTTGTAAAGTAATCATGCCAGTACAGAGAACAATTCTCAGATTAAGTTGTGTACATAACAGAGGTCTATCTATTGAAGTGTACTTTATAACTGTAAAGTTAAGCAAGAACGAAACTTTCCTAAGCTTTTGAAAAAACAAAGCTTGTTTACGTTGGCAAACTTTTGAAAAAGCCAGGCTTGTTTCACATTATCTCTGTTGTTTAAATTTAGGTGAGAGAAAGTAACGCAGACATTCAAGAACTTAAAAAAGCCAGTGGTGCCTCTCAGACCACGTCCCAGCAAGTCTCTCTGCTGACCTCCAGGGTAAGCTGTATCTTTGTATCACCCTCCTCCAGCATTCCCAGTTTTCTGTTCCACAGGTTAACATCATTATCTGGTTCATTTTAGTGTTTCTAGACCCCAGGGAACAGACATTCCATTCCATAGGTGAAATGAGCTATAGGGGTTTGCAGTGGAAAGACCTGTGCAGTAGTTTTGTTTCTCCCCTGCTACCAAAGATTTTTCTCAAAGGGAAGATTTTGAAACCCTTGTCTGACCTCGTTCAAGTGTCTTTTGTTACAGTGCTGCCACAAGTTCCTCATAGGAAAATATTTTATAACCTAAGAGATCTACCTTTAGGGAACTGTGCTAATATGTATCCGTCATATTCCTTGGCTCAGTTTCAGCTTGCTGTTTGTGGTTATAGCCCACTGCATTATTGTGAACCTTTCCTTGGCTTTTGGTGTGTTGTCTCAGACCTCCATCCTTCATCTGCACGTGAGCACCTGAACAGTCCAGCTGCAATATTCACGTTCTCAGTACTGAGCATCTGAATGGATCTTCACAAGACTGAGTCTTGGCTTTTCGAGGCCAAACTGGGATATATTCAAGCTGTCATTTTCTGAGCAGCCAAAACCACCAAAATCCCAGTGAATGGGGCCTGATTTCAAAGAATCATAGAATAGTTAGGGTTGGAAAGGACCTTAAGATCTAGTTCCAGCCCCCCTGCCATGGACAGGGATTTGAACCTGATTGTCAGGTTGCTGGTTTCACGTATCAGCTATTCTCTCAAAAGAAATCATTTTATTTGACTTCCAGCATCCAGCAGGTACCTCTGTGGTCACTCTTATACCAAGCACAATGTATTTGCATTTCTCTTCCAGATTGTGAGTCTTGATAACCAACTTCAAAGCTTAGAGCAGGTAAGTAAATGGGAAGCAAACTAAACATCAAAAAAGAAAAACACAGCCCCTGGTAAAAAAAGTGCTGATTAAATGCAATGATTAAATAGCTACATTATTTCCTTCCTCTCATGAGTAACTCAGGAAGACTGTTTGGTAACAGGAGGTAAAAAGAAAAGCTAAGATTTGTGAAGGAGTTCAAATGTCTTCTTACAAAACATAAACTGTGTAGGAGCCTACATTTTTTAAAGGAAAACCAGTTGTAGACTCAAGAACAACAATGCGATCCCAAGGACAAGTAAACTCTTCCTTCACTGATCTGTCAAGATGAAGACTAAGAATTCACACTGTATCTTATATTGTGCTGCAGATAACTAATTTTCAAGTGTCACTTTCTTTTTCACTGAGCTTGTGATAAGCCGCAGCTGGAGCTGCCAGTAGAAGCAGTTGTCAGATGAGTTACCCATAGAATCAGAAAGATGAGATAACCCTCCATCTAGTCTCACAGTCTGCTGCTGCTGAAGAGCAGTCTCTATTAGAATTAACTTGTTGCAGGCCTTTTCTCATCTTAGTGTCTGTAGCTGGCTGTTCTGTGTAAGACCAATCATATTGGGCATTATTTTGTACAGGCATAAGTGAAACAGCTTAAAACCTTTACAAATTAGCCTTGCTGAAAAGTAAAAAGAAAGGGGGGAGGACACAAACAATGAAAAAAAGAAAAGAAGCTTTCTTGCAAATAAATGCTAATAGAACCCCAAATAAGCAGGAATCTCATTTTCTGCTCCTTTCCTGGATTTCAGGTTATCCAGAGGAAAGCCTGCAGTAGTAACCCCTGTGAGAACTCTGGGACCTGCATAAACTCTCTGGATGGTTTCTTTTGCGTCTGTCCCAGCAACTGGCAGGTGAGTCTTTAGCCTCACTCTTTGAATAAAGAGTGTATATTTGGATTGTAAGGACACGTGGCTCAGGGTAATTTTGATGAAGCATAGCATTTTAAGGTTGCTCAGGACAGAGTGAGTTTTGCTGAACAACAAATAGCAGTATCATACTTGTCGTTTGATTGAAGGGCAGCACATTTAAGTTCTCAACCAAAAGTATATACCAAAAAAGATGAAGTCCGAACCATCAGGGCAGACCCTGCACTGTTACATGTGGGTGATGGCCCATGAAGTCAGTGATGCTTGGCAGTTCGCACAGCAGGGAATTAGCCTTTGTTTTTTGCTGAGCAGTGAGCTGAACTGCATGCCTTACTGTTGATCTTTCACAAGGATAGAGAGAGAATGAGGGAAGAGGAGGATGTTTGTTCAAGCTCGGACAAATAGGTGTGTAAGTAGTCAACCCTATTATGAATTTTATAAACCCAAGACTTTAGTGGCAAAGGCTTTAATGGTGCTGTTAGATGCACTGGAGATGGAAAAGTTGTACCTTTCTCACAGTTTCTCAACTTGAAAGTTGTCCCAGCAAGATCTAGGTCAAAATTGCTTTCAGTCTTAATCCAACAGTCTGAAAGAAAGTTTCCTGAGCCTTTTGCTAGCAAGTTCAAAGGAGGGGGTATGACAGTACTGTGCTGTCCATATGCTTTCTACAAGCATTTGAAATATTTTATCCCCCATCTGGCTGATAACCAGGGTCACAGAAACACAGCTGAAAAGTAGAGTTTTGTTATAATGTATCGTAAGGCAAACTGTGTTGATAGCAGTCGGTGGTTTGTGTATCTTTCATTAAGCACTGGCTCCACGGTTTGCTTCATTTCTCAGTTATTTGGAAAATAAACTGGTTTTCCATTTCATCTTAGGGCCTCTTGTGTTCAGTGGATGTTAATGAATGCCAGATTTATGCTGGAACAGCATTAGCCTGCCAAAATGGAGCCACTTGCGTGAACACGCCAGGCAGCTACAGGTAACTTTCCAAAACTAGACACAAAAATCCTATGTAAAATACTCTATTTTTTTGTACCCTGTATCACACCTGCAGCACAAGTTTTAGGAATAAGTCTGCTTAATACCTACGCACTGTAATCCCTTGCAGTCTGAGAGAGTATAAAATCCTGAATACACCGTACACCAAACCTGCTGCAGATGCAGAAGGCCCCCTGAAGCCGCTGCCTGCTGTGACACAAGAAGAGCAGCAAGAATTAGGTTTATCAAGCAGTGCTGTGGAAGAAGGCTGCAAACCGGAGGCTGGCTCCAATGACCTGTCCCTCTGTTGTAGGTGTAGGTGCTTTAATAGAAATTTGCTGTACCTTTCTTTAAAAGAAATTTGCTGGGATGCAGATGGGGCGGTGAGATGTTGCATGTTGGTCAGTAATCAGCACTCGCCAACATGCCCACCTAGCACAGCCACATTATCATCCCTCTGTTATCACCTACCCCTGGAGACTAAAGGGCATGAGGAAATGAAGGAGGTGAATAGTTTTGGCCCAGCAAAGGCTTTCTGTTGTTGGAAGCCTCCTGAATATATCGGTACCCTTGATCACTGGTGTTCCCAGCAGACTGCATAACCCTGAGAAATGCCTTCACTCCTCCAGAAATGCAGGCACTACCAAGACTGCAGCAGAGCAAGCAGCACACAATGCTGCCAGGCTGAGAGGGAGGAGGAATGCTATGTGCAGCTGGCTGGACTGAAGGGTGCCTGGGCTACCTGTGCTCAGGCCCCATAGGCGTGAGGTCCCTGAAGCATATCCTCTGGCTGGGCTCAGCTCCTTAGGAAACATGCTCTTGTTTACAGGGCAAGCCAGCCTGAATGTTCTGTATCTTATTTGCCTAAACATCAAATAATCTGGTAAATAGCTAACTTTCAGGTATAATACAAAGCTATCCCTGTGCAATGGGAACAAGCAGGCTGGAGAGTGTGCCACAGCTTTCTGCAAGGAGTTTTGACTCCTGCTTCAGCATGAAAATCTTAGCCCCCACAAATATTTGCTTGGCATCACGCAGGCTTATAGTGCTTTGTCAGCTCTTGGAAGAGCCTCATCAAAGGAAGCTCTCCTGCAGGGCTCCTGACACTTCAGCGCTAGCACAGAGCCTGCTGAGGTGTCACTGGTATGTGATCCTTCCTGTCAGCTTTGCTTTCATTTTAAAGGATTGCCTGCAGCTGTCCCCAGCACTGACATTTGCTGAGGAAACTATACACAAAGCAGCCTGCCTTTACCTGTTGTTTCTTACTGAGTTCAGGGATATGAGCTCGGGTGTGTGACTAAATTAAGGTTTGTGAGGACAAAACCTCTCTTTGCCTTTCTCACAAATGTGGCCATTGTGTTAGTATAGTCATGACTCCTGTAAATTTTTTCCCCAGTGTAATCCTTGTCCTCCTTGGTACTTGCTGAATCAGTGCCTCCTGAAATGAGCAAAGACCTCTTTATCAGTCATCCGAATCTTAATATTACTGTTTTTTCATTGTACCCTCAGGATTATTGTCTGGTCCTTTTCCCAGTCCCACTGTACTGTCTTCACTGTCTCCCTTCAGTCTCCCTTACTTATTTCTGAGTACTCCCCAGATGCTAAATCCCAACCCAGGTACAACGTGACACGGCTCTTTTCAACAATTGTGAGAACACTGTTGCAAAATTTTCTTGCTCATATCCATGACTGTCCGATCCTATGGGTGATCCCACAACCTTTGGGAATGTCTAACACGAGCCTTCAACAGAATATGAGCCTGGAAATCCTCACTTCGGTCAGAGAGCACCTAAACTTTGTGTTTCAGTTTATGCCACCCATATGTTGCCAGCAACGCAGGTATCCCCACTCCTGCTGTAGTGTAGTTACATTCACCAGTGTGGACTTGCGGGAAGGAAAAGGACGATATTTAACTTCTCATAAGATAACACCAGGGGAAGAGCAGCTCTGGATTAGTTACTATGAAATGGAGCATAATGCAGTCTTCACTCCCTCTTCAGATTCTTAACCTGCACGCTTCAAGCTGTAATGAATGAAAGCGTTGAAGTATGAGGAAAAAGAACAGGTATCCAAGAAATGCCTTCCTGAAAAAGGAAGACATTTAAGGAGACATTGCATCAGTTGAGTGAAAGGTTGTGGGGCTCCCTAAGCCTATCACATTTTCATGTCAGAGTCCATATGACAGGGGCCTCATCACAATGTGCTGGCAGCAATGGGAGAGAACTGGAGCAGTGCCAAGCAGCAGTGCACCACAATCTGGCTTAAGCTCCTTGCAGTGTGACTTCTTCGAACTGTTCTCTGAGCAAGTTCAGAGGGGTAGCAGATTAATCTTTGTCAGACCAGGCATGAGACAGTGCCATTGTCCTCCTTCAGAGCCAGTCAGATTGCCTTGCTATGTCCTTTGGAGTTGAACACGAAGCTCTGAATGTACTTTGAACAAACAAAGGTGATCTGATTCCCTGACCTGTTGCCTCTGGGCTTGCCCAGGTTGAACTACTGCACTGGCAACATGGTGTTGGTCTATCTGGCATCTCTTAAATGATGAACACACTGTCTCACACTACTGTGGACTGCAGTTAACCATTAAGCTGTTGTGGGCTTCTGAAACCTAAGTTTATGTGAGTTGCTTGTCCTGATGCAGTGTTCATTTACCTGCAATTGCCTTATCAAATGGTAGCATCTTATTAAGATATTGCTCCAAGGTCCAGATCAGCTGCACTCAAATACCTTTCATTCAAATTCTGCAGATAAATGCTTTTATAGGATATTCTTCCTCACCAGCCTGAAAGCGATCCAAGAAGGGTGTTTACCTGCCATAAATCTGTGTGAGAAGCAGATGTTGCAGTGTATAACTTGCATTCAAATAAGTGTCTCACTGTCATCTTAATAAAAATCTGGTGAACTGGTAGGAGGCTTCCTGTGGGTTTGTGTCCCTTTCTGTTGTATTCCAGAGCCTCAGATTTTGTCTGTGTGAAAATAAAGGGCCACAGAAAAGAAAAATGTTTACCTGATGGCATAGAAGTTTCCAGTTTCAGTTCCACCTCATATGTACAGTGCTGTGTCTAAAGTGTGCCCCTATAAATGACAATGTGATCTTCAAAACAGATCGCCCAGTAGAATGCCTCCCTTCAGCCCACTACTTTGCCCTTCCCACCCCATGAGCCCCAAATGCTTCCTCCTGCCCACCATGCTTGCCTGAGAGCTGGGCTACCGCTGAGACAGCAGCTGCCACATGTCGAGGTGTGAGTGTGAAAGTGCCCTGTTCTCTGGGACAGGCCAGATAGGGCGTTTCTGCTTATTGCTAGGGGTAAAGGGTTAGGCATCTGGCAACATATGGGTGTCATAAACCGAAACACAAAGTGTAGGTGCTCTCTGACCGAAGTGGGGATTTCCAGGCTCATATTCTGTTGAAGGCTCATGTTAGACATTCCTAAAGGTTGTGGGATCACCCATAGGATCGGATTGTTATGGATATACACAAGTCTCTGAGACTTGAGCCTCTGCTGAGCAGGAGCCTTGCTTCTGTGCACAGTTATTAGTGGGGCTGTCAGGATAGCTCAACAGACAGATTTCATAAGGAATACCACATAAATGGAAGAGTGGGGAATGGTCTCTTACTATGGCAATATGTGATCTCTAACAGCTATGTGAAGACAGCATTTTGATTTTTCTGTCTACTTTTGCCCTTAGCTGCTCCTGTACTCCAGAAACCTATGGGCCTCACTGTGCCTCAAAGTTTGATGACTGCCAGGGCGATTCTGAGACACTCTGTGGGCATGGCATCTGCATAGATGCAGACAGGGATCAGCCCAACAGGGTAAGGAACAATGTGTAAGTCTCCTTTTACAGCACAGCATGAATGAACTAATGCTGAGCACCATAGAACTGTGTAGCGCACACTACTGCTGAAAACCAGCAAGAAATGCCACTGTACACCATAATGTAACCTCTTTTTTGTTCCGAGGACAGCAGAAAGGATTGAAAATGCCCTGTGGCTTGTTGGAGGTACTTGTCACAGTGTCAGATCTACTACTACAATCATAAAGAGCTTGGGAACACAATCTGAATAAGACAAAATCTTATTTGAAGCATTATGTCTTTACTGGTCATTATTTGAGGCATCCTAAGTTTATAGAATATTTTATTACTTAAGTGATTAAGAAGGACAGACATTATGAATCTTGTTTTTCCTGGGAAAAGCCATACCTGTGGAACACTCTCTGTGGCCTGGGAGCTGCTGGGGCTGCATAGCAGCTGTGTGGCTGCTGCTTATCTTCGGTGTTCCTCATTGTCAGCTGGACTTGATCCTGAATTCCAGGCCGAAGCTCTCCAAGCACTGGGATAGTGATAGCATACACTTGAATGGTCTTCTGGAGCATTCCAGCTCATTCTTGCTGGGACAGAATCTAGGTACAGGGTGTTCACTCCAAAGGGACATATGGAACATGTCAGCTTTGGCTTTTTCCGCTCACAGCAGCCCTCCAAAACTACTCTGCCAAGCCTTTTCTTCTTAACACTCCTATACACCCGAGCACCATTCCAGATGAACCGTGTATTCTTTGTGCTGTGCTATAAAGTAACTTCTTTGGTCAATTTATAAGAGTGTTCACAACTCATCACTTGTTTTCTGCCTATTTTTTGTGGAAGAAGCTTTTCGAAAGGGTTCAGTGTTGGCTTAACAGTGTCTGCCCCTGTGACAGTCAACAATAAAGCTCCCATTAGCTTTAATTGGACCAAAGCAAGATAAATGCTGAAATCTGGCCATTAGTACAATTTACTAGAGAGAAAACTCTTTCCCTCAAATAAAATGTGCATTCGAAATCTAATGTCAGTGCTGCACACTGCACGGAATACTGAACAGTTTTCCATAAAGAAAACAGACGAGCTGATTTCAGGTTGCTTACACTGATCTGTTTATCCTGGTTAAAAAGCAATTTGATGACTTTTAATTATGTTTATGTACAGTTCATAATTGCTGTTCATTTTCTCTGGGAGCTTTGGGGTAAATTGCAGGTTTCTTTTATGAATGTGATGAATGAGCCTGTTGTTGCTTCTGTAATCTAAATAGATAAATTCAGAGGAAGAAATAGACTGAGAAAACTACCCAAGCAACTTGTAAAAGAGAATGTGCAAACCATGTAATGCTCTGAAAGCTTTTCTGCTACAGTTTAAAAGACATTTTATAAATTGAATTCCTTCTGCCCTTTTCTTCTCTATTCTAACTGTCTTAAGTTTGAAATGTGATGTTTACTGTGGCAGCCCAAGTACCACTGTATCTGTGACACTGGCTGGATGTCCCCTCCTGGCAGTCCTGCATGCAGTGCTGATATAGATGAATGCAGCCTCGCTAATCCACCGTGTTCACAGAATCCACTTGTGCAGTGCCACAACACACCAGGCTCCTACTCCTGTGGTCCCTGCCCCACAGGTATCATGTCATTTCATGCTCTCAGATGGGAAGGGGGTGACTGTAGAGAGTACTGCTTCTGTGTCATAAGCACAGACACGGGATCCAGATGAGAGTAACTCAGTGAAATGCTTTGGTCTGTGTTCTAGAGAATAAATGTCTCTAGGTTGTGTCTTACCTAAGTAACACAGGCAGTCTATTCTAATGTATAATTTATCCCATCCTAAACTAAGCATATAAATAGGTCTGGTGTACTCTCATGTGCAGAGGTACCATCATGTTCATCATGTCCTGTTACTTTCATGTAATATGTCCGCAGTACTTTTATATCCTTATGCTCACTGGCTTAAGGCAATGTAAAAATCTAATTGTCTCCTCAAGCCATACAATTTGTGATTCCTCTTCCTGAGTTGGGTAGCGGTGGGTATAGGAGGAGTATTTGAAGCATTTGACCAGAGTTACGATAAAGCTTTGTTGCAAATTGTACATGTATGCACTAGAACAGAACAGTCTCCTCTTTAGGTTAAAATGTGCTTAATTCTGGAGTATCCAGGGTACATGAAAAATAAAACATTCCTGTAAGCACATCTCCACCCTGTTGGGTTTGTGACCTATTTTTCAGACTAGTATTAGTTTTCATCAGTTACAACGAGGACAAGTCTCCTCTTGTGTTATAGTGAAGTGCCAAAAGTCATATTTTTATGCTCTTTGAAAAGATCTGGTCAAAGCAGAAAATGAAAAGGCCACATATTTTCTATTTTAATGTCTTTCCTGTGCTGCTTCTCAGGCTGGCAAGGAAATGGCTACAGCTGCCAAGACATTGATGAATGTGAAAATAATAATGGCGGCTGCTCAACAGCACCGATGGTTCAATGCATCAACACAATGGGATCCTTCCACTGTGGAGTCTGTCCACCAGGTAAAATGGATTTTTTTTCGGCTGATAAAACTATAGAAAGGCCTAAAAGATGAAGGTTCAACACGTTTGAGCTTGTCTTATGGTAGAGTTAAGAATCTGAAGATTGATTTTATATAAAGAAGTGTCACATACACAAAGCAATACTCTAATACAGAATGCAGAGTACAAGTATATTCAGACTGCTTCAGCTATTAATGAAAATTCTGTAGAGTGTGTCTTTAACAATGATTCCCTGAAGTGCATTCTTTTTGTACTGGGTAGCCATTTCTGTGTGAGCATTCATTTGATGAAGTACTTCCTTTGTAAGATTATTAAAGGGAAACAAACATTGCATAACTATGGTAGCAATTTTGTTGTCTGTATTAATTGAAAGGGTATCCTGTATGCCATAAATCAGTTGTATTGTCTGTCTTAAAAAACCCTTGATAACTCAAGCTCTGGATGCTCTCTAGGAAGGTAGTATGTTACAGTAGGAGTCATGCAGTGCAAGTCATGACTTACACCTTTATGAGATGTATTTTATAATTGAAAATGTTTTATGAAAATGTTTTATGAAATTGAAAATGTTTTATGAAACCTTTATGGGTTTCATGCTACCCAACACTAGAGAGACTAGCAGGAAAAAGCTTTCTAGTTGACCTTTCAATTGCTATTTAAATGGCAGTGGACTGCATGTAGTGAAGACTCAATTACTGAGTGCTGCAGGGTTATCACCACGCTGGAAATGTGCCTCCGACAAGTTTTGATGTGGTGCAGTGGATCTCATCTCTGACAATGCAGAGCCTGTCCTCCAGTGCTTTGCTCTTGCGGAGCCTCCCAGGGGGAGCTGCATGTATTTGAGACCCAAGGGCAGCTCTGATGCCAGTGGGAAGCCTGGAGGTAGTCGTGGTTGACAGGTGCATAGAGAGGGCAGCACATGGTGTTTGAAAGAGCAGAGCTTCTGTGGTCTCACTGAACTCACCTATGTTTGTCTAGCACGAATACAACTTTTTTCTAAAATGATGGGAGGATTTAGTTACAATCAGAATCCATCCCTGAGTGGAGGAAACCCAGGTTTTACTTCAGTGGCTATCTCAACCTTTTTAGCTGCATAAGACTATGATTTTACACCACAAATTAGTCTTTTGCTCACCATATGATTGCTTTGATGTCGATTCTTGTAGAGCACAGTTTGTTGCAGACTGTTATTTACTTCTGAACAGGTTATGAGGGAGATGGACAAACATGTACGCAGGTTGATATCTGCTCAGTAAATAATGGAGGGTGCCATCCTTTGGCTACTTGTACCTCAGGTCCAGGTATGACGCTCTCTTATGGACTGTAAGTAGTACCGATGTGAACCCCAAGGAGTGTTTGGTTAAGCTGAATCCACTTTGTAGCAACATATTTAGATTGCAGCCCCTTCTCCACAGTCTTGCCTCATCAAAAGGAGTTTACAGACAGGTTAGCTAAAGCCAGCAGGCCTTTTAACCAGCACTGACAGGAACAGATCTAAGTTCCATCAAAGAACAGGTTTAATCATAAAAATGTGGAGACCTTCATCTTATTTCTTCAATGGGGTATTCCAATTTTAGTGGCTTTTAGCGGCTTTTACTATTCTTCTCCTTTCTATAAATACCCTCTGACTACTCCCAAGACTTCCCACAAAGTTGGCCTTGGACTCTCAGGTGCCCATAGGAAAGCAACACTAAGACATTTCCATGGTCAAACTGGACAGTGGCCAGGGAATGTGTCGAAAGATAGAATAAGTTAGAATTATATAAAAACTCTGCTTCAAAATGCCAAGGACCTTTACTGTCATTGTTATTGTCACTGTAAAAAGAACAGAATTACTTTCTGTATCTTGTCTCATCTCCCAAGGGTCAATACCATTTTGTTCCTGCACATCTGCGTACACTGGAAGTGGATATGGGCCAAACGGGTGCTCTCCTCTCAGTGATATCTGTCAGCTGCAAAACCCTTGTGCAAATGGGCAGTGCTTGGTAAGTGCTTGGCTCCTCACTATTAGTGACAATGTTATGTAGTTCTAATCAGCAACAACAGGGAGCCTGGTGAGACTGAAATCTCAGTGCACACTTACTAAACATGAGCCAGGATCAGTGGAGAGTGTCAGATCAGCCGATATACCTGAGGAAAACAAAGTGAATTTCAGGGCACACAAGCCATTTTGTTTGTGCTTGAAGTAGGTGCAGCAATCTTGGCACTAACAGCCTGAGAGATTGTAGCTGATACCCCAAGCTAATGATGGGATGCTGTTGCTGGTAGGGGAGAACTGATGAATGGCAGTCCCCTGTGAGACAGGGAAGTAATTTAGCACTTTGTATCACACCCATGACAACAAAACCAATGCCTCTGTTGACCTCAAACAATCAATATCCAGTAGAGTTAGTTATATGTGTGCTGATGGTGGCTGATGTTGTGAGAGCCCCCCTGGAGTCTCAGGCTGTATATGTGGGTATGGAAAGGATGCTTCATGGGGATTGCAGGTAGCCAAGTGTTTTGGACCTTAACTGACTGGTGGTGTGAATTCATTCTCATGCACAGCAACCATTTAGTTTGTCCATAGGGACACAGTGAAGGCCTTTTGGCTTCCTCAGTGATGTGTGCTGTGCTCAGGAAAGTCCTTGCTGCAGACCTAGGGATTTTGAGAATTCTGTTGTGGAGGATATTTCTGATGATGATTTTGGAGAAATGTTCACAGATGATCTAATCTGATCTACTTTTTCTGACTATTTAGAAACTATTTATTTTAATCAGTCTATTAAAAACCATTACATCTTCCCCTAAATATATCCTAACATTCAACTGTAGGCAGTCATGGCTACAAACTACTCCATAAAGATAACAACGCAGTCATATACTTCAGTAATGGGACTACAAGAACATATAAAATAGAGAAACAGAAGAGCTATATTTGGCCAGTGTAATGACAGAAGAAATGTAACATTCATTAAATATCAGAAAACACATTTTCACCTTCTAAAGCAGCATTCAGAGCTCTAAATACACATCAAAATCCTCTTCCATCATGTTGAAAATCTCTGTTCAGGACACAAAGGACATGAACAGAGATTGCAAAAGGAAACAGAGAATACAGAACATTGGTTGTATGTCATCAAGGATGGGATTTTTAGCATGTACCTTGGAATACCTTGTTCTTTGCTTGTAAAATGTGTCTGTAAAACAGGAAGTATAAGGGAAGAGGAGATGCAAAATTAAAACAGTTAAATATACAGAAAGACCTGATTATAAGGAAAAGTAGTCAAGGTTGAGACAAAGAAATGGAAAAGAGACACACAGAATAAAGAATAATGCAGAGAAGGCAATACAGTTGTTCCCACTGAATATCCTCAGGGTGAAAATGAAAGTTAACAGCCCACATAACTGTAGTGCAGACTTCCCAGAAAACAGGCTTGAGATAAATGTCTTATAAACAACTGTAATCTTGACTTGCTATTTATAAGGTTTAGATAGTATGATTGACTTGTTTCTAGGGTGATTGTTTCAATGCCAAGCAAACAGTTCTCTGAATGGCTAAATGAATACAGATTTTAGATTTTTCGAAAGTAATTTGAAAGAGCCCTGCAAAGAAATAACCTAATAGAAAAAGAAAGAGCTAGATAATCTGATTTAGCTTTAGGTTTATTTTGCAACTCACCAGTGACTATCAGGCCATTAAATTCCAAAGGTTTTATTTCTTTGTTCTGATAGCTCCACATAAAGTAAGCATAAATACCAGTCTTTCTGCCAAATTGATTCCTATAGGTGATTCATTCTCATCGAGTTTATTGCATTTGATTATATCTGTAGGCAGTGATCTCTGGATATTTCTGCCTGTGTAATGTGGGCTGGACAGGACCTAACTGTACAGAGAACATTGACGAATGCGTTAGCAACCCATGCCAGAATGGGGGTACCTGCACCGATGAGGTCAATGGCTACTCCTGCGAGTGCACCAGCGCCTGGACAGGACCACAGTGCCAGACTGCCCAGCAAGGTATAGCCAGAATTTCCTCCCCAGGAGAAATGGACCACCAGACTGCAGAGAGTAGATGCTTGATTAATATGTGAATAAGAACCAAGTTATGGTGGGAAAAAAAATCAGCCCTCTTCTCAGTGGATTACAGATCCCAGGCCAAAGTTCCTTGATGTCAGAGTTTTCTGTGAGTTTTGTTTTTAGCTGCTTTGTTTAGCAGTAGGAATGTAATAATTGATCTACAGGCCCACTGGCCTTGTCTAGTTGCCAGATACACTAAAAACAAATCTTTGTTCTTGAGAAAGTGCTCTGGTAAGCTGGTTGAGAAAGAAGATCATAGACCTCATGGCAGCCTTCCATTATCTGAAGGGGGCCTATACGAATGCTGGGGAGGGACTCTTCACTAACGACTGTAGTGGTAGGACGAGGGGTAATGGATTCAAACTTAAACAGGGGATGTTTACATTAGATATGAGGAGGAAGTTCTTTATTGTGAGGGTCGTGAGACACTGGAATGATTGCCCAAGGAAATTGTGAATGCTCTGTTGCTGGCAGTGTTCAAGGCCAGGTTGGACAGAGCCTTGAGTGGCATGGTTTAGTGGGAGGTGTCCCGGCCCATTACAGGGGGGCTGGAACTAGATGATCTTAAGGTCCTTTCCAACCCTAACTATTCTATGATTCTGTGATTTTAAGACCCGGTACAAGCAGAAGAGATTTACAAGATAATGTATTAATGTTTATTTTACGCATACTATTTCATTTGTTGTGAAGCTGACATGTCCCAACATTCTTAGTCAAGAAGGAAAGTCAGGAACAGTTTCCAAATATGAATTTAATGAAAAAAATATTATCCATGAAAATATGAGCCTGAGTTTTAAAGGGTGACTGCAAGGTCCTGTCTTTAAAATTTCTTCTCAATAACACTTTTTCTGTTTGTTTGGGATTTTTTTTTTGTTGCTATTAATTTTAATTAAACAAGGTCAGGATAGAGTTTCAATGAGCATCCCTGTGGCAACCAGCTGCCAGATGGCTTGTATTTATTGCAGGTTGCTGTGAAGATAGCAGATTAAATTTTCACAGAATCTAGACTATAAAATTTGCACTGAGCACCTGTGAAATAGGGCTTATTTTAGAGCAGCCTTCCAAATCTGAAGGGGACCTACAAGGATGCCAGAGGAGGGACTCTTCAGCCTGGACTGTAGCAATAGGTCAAGGTGTAATGGGTTTCAACTTCAACAGGGGAAGTTCAGGTTAGATATAAGGAAGAAGTCCTTTACTATGGTGAGGCACTGGAATGGGTTGCCCAGGGAACTTGTGAATGCTCCATCCCTGGCAGTGTTCAAGGCCAGGCTGGAC
>JAOEHY010019624.1:0-31950 GCA_025447955.1 Psilopsiagon aurifrons | reverse complement strand
GGAGGATGCCGTGCGTTACTGCCTCTTTGCGGCCACGAGGTCGGGCGGTGAGGCCCTGCTGCGTCGCTGCGCCGAGGGTGTCGCGGTGCGCTTCGCGCCGCTCCTGGCCTCCTACATCTGGCAGCGACAGCCTTTTCGCCTGCGCTACGTGCCGCCGCGGGGTGAGCCTCGGGGGACGGGGGTGGGGGGAGCCAGAGAAGCGGGACGCGTGAGGGAACCCGGCGGGGTTCTGAGCCGCGTTTCTTCGCCCCTGGCCAGGCGAGACCCCGGCGCACCTCGGCGGCACCACGCTGTTCGGGGATAACGTGGAGGATGAGTGGTTCATCGTCTATCTCGTCCGGGAGATCACCAGGGAGTTCCCGGGGCTGGCGGCCAGGTAATGGCCCCGTCCGCCGCCGCGGGCCCCGTGAGGTGCCCGGCGGTTGGCGCAAGGGGTGTGAGGGGAGGTCGTGTTTTAACGTTAAAATAAAAAGCAGACATGCATTTGGAAGTGCGTGTTAATTGTGCCCTGTGAGATTTTCACTGGTAAGAAACCAATCTGTGCTTGGCCAGGATCGATGACAACGATGGGGAGTTTCTCTTGATAGAAGCAGCTGATTTTCTCCCAAAGTGGCTGAATCCTGAGAACAGTGACAACAGGGTGAGTAAAACTTAGGTTCCTATTGCCAGGTGTTTCACAATGGGTCTTTACCAGTTGGAGTTTTCTCTTGCATCTCTGTAGCCAAGTGATCTGACTGCCACTGAAAATCCAGACTGCTGTCTATCCGTTAGCAGCAAAGAAACTTCTGGTCAAGGCTCAAGACTTGTTTTAATTAACAGCGTAGGGGTTTTTTTTTCAGCACAGTCTGTTTTTACTCTGGTTTTAATGAGCTTCTTTGTGCTTGCTGTGGATGTTGAATGAGAGACCTGACCACTGGAAATCTCTGAGACTTGATTTATCTGCATGCTCTGGCAGAGTGCTGTATAGAGTGAGTCTGAGAAACTGCTGTAGGATACTTGGAAATTGTTGCAGATATCAGGTTATTCTTCTAGAATTGGTTTGTTGATGGAAGAAAGAAATTTCTTATACTGTTACGTTTTTATGCTAACAGCAAACCTTCATCTGGAGACTGCAGAGCTGCCTGCTGGGCTATGAGTCTGTCTTCAGCTGGATCTGACTCAATTACTTAATTAATTATGATTCTGCATAATTAATACTTTAAGAGTTGTCCCATAATGAAGAGCTGACTTTTTAAAACCTGCTACTCGTGGTCGCAAATATGAAGGCAGTGAAGCTGTCATGCTATTGATTGATCTGCAAAATCAGTAGGTTTGACCAGCTTTCCATTTTCTAGGTTACTCGAGCGAAAGGAAGGCTTGGATAAGATAGAAACTATGAAATGTATTTGGCAGTGTAGTACAAACCTACAATACTGCACTGAGGAGCACTCTTGGATCCACCTGAACTTTCTAGCCCTGCTGTAGCCCCTTGGTTTTTTTTTTTTACCATATTCTTGAATGCTCAAGCCTGAGGTTTTGCTGCTCTCAGAGTGGGGAAGGCTGGAGTGTTGCTAGCTCTGTGGGGAGACAGACTGACTCTGCCGTAACCCCATGAGTGAATTCCTTCACCCGGAGGTTGCAGCCAGATCACCTTGCTGTGAATGATTGCTAGAAGCTGTGTCACTAAGTTTCTTGGCAATGGATTTTAATGGGAAGAACTTAATTTTTCATTAGCAAAGATTTTGGGCTTTTTTTGTTTTGATTTTGGGTTTTTTCCTGCCAGAAGACTCTTGAAAGAAAAGGGGTGGAACACAAAGCAAAAATGAGTTGTAAGCCCTGTAGCTGGACTATCAGGACCATATTTTCCTTCTATTTAACGGAATGGGCAAAGTGAGAGAGCTGACAATGTTGCATTCAGTTCTTGGGATTCAGGATCCAACATAGTTCATTATAGCTCCCGAAATAATAAAATGTGCTGTGTTTAAACAATTGCATTCATATATTAAATTAATTTCTCCATTGCTTAGTGTGTGATTGTTCTTCTCTGTCTGATGAGATTGTTACTATCTGCCAGGTGTTCTTTTACAAAGGAGAACTGCACATCATTCCACTGACAGAAAGTCAGGAGAAGGAGTACGACCCATCTGCTGACAATCTGACAATCTCGCAGGCGTTAACACTGTTATCAGACCATTCGGAGGAGTTCCTGGCTGCAGAACCCATTAGAACAGCAGTGTATAAACGCATCAGTGGGTATGTGGGTGTTTTATTTTGGTCTTCTGCATCAGTAAGTTTTGATTCTGGGCTGTCTGGCATACTTGCTTGTATTAAATATTTTTTTGTTAGATGTGATAAAATTGCTTCCTTTTCAGAAGCCACCAGCTGGCGTGTTTTTGGTGGCATTCTTCTAAAGAGGGGAACCACTGTCCTGTAAACTGTGCTGTGATCTGGGGGGTTTGAAAGTGGTTCACTACTATGACGCCACACCTGACAATGATGAGTTATTTCTTCCTTCACATCATTCTTGTACTGAATAATCGGAAAAGTTCTATGAGCCTTTAGGAGCTTTTGCGATGGGAGGGGGGAGGAGGATCGCAAACTATAATGTAGAACCGACACACTTTTCAGAGTGTCAGCTTGTCACAGTTCAGCATTATACGTTATTTTTTGCAAGGATTTGGCAGTGTGAGCCAGGTGACTTATACACTTGGTGCAGTGAAGGGTACTGTATAGATGGACATGCGGTCAAGTTCTCAGTGATTCATTTTACTGCTGTGGGAATTAAATTTAATTAGCTCTTTGTATATATGTGTATATAGAAGCAGACATTCCAGGTGTTAGGTTAGCTGAGCTTTAGTTTAGAATGATGTTCTGGCACTTGGCCCATAATGCAGGTTAACACTGAAGTGAAAAAGGGAATAATAATTAATAAAGGAGTAGTTTGAGCTTGCAATACACTTAATACACTATGTTGCTATTGTATGATACAGGTATCCTGAGAAAATTCAGGCCTCATTTCACCAGGCCCACTGCTACCTTCCAGCAGGCATTGTGGCAGTGCTGAGGCAGCGCCCTTCCCTGGTGGCTGCAGCAGTCCAGGCCTTTTACCTACGAGATCCTGTGGATTTACGAGCATGTCGCTCTTTTAAGACTTTTCGTCCAGAGGAGCGTGTGATGACCATAGTAAGTGATCCTTCTAATGCAGCTTGTCATTTAATTAGGTTCTGTAGCTGACAGAAGTTCTGTGGTCAAGTGATAAAAATATATAGATTTAATTTTTAAAATAGTGCATTTTCTGTTTGGTCTTTTTTTCTTTTACACTTGACCTGAATTTCTAGTTCATGACGCTAATAGCTTTTCTGCCTTCAGATTGGCGTGGCTAATCATGAGATAAGTGTTTCTGACATCAGAGCTTTCTGCTGGTAGTTCCTCTGTTGAGATGCTTGCTAAGTAAATTGACCTAGTTCTGTGATCAGAGCAATTTGACAGCGCTGCCAGCCAGCATAGGGAGTTGTTCCTACTGCCCCTAGCTGTTTATTCCAAGGCTTTTCACTTTCTTAGTTGTGCTTACACAGCTTTGTGAAAGCTATTTTATGAAGTGCTTTATGAGCATTGTCCAAGCAGTGTCGTGTTAGATAATTTTGGATTATAGAGTAATACCCCTAGACTCCTGAAAATAAGAGTTGGAATCAAATTTTAGACTTCTGGGCTGTTGAAATCTCAGCTTTGCTTTTGTCAATTTAGGACAGTACTTGCCTTTTTAAAAATATACTTTGTTGGCATGAATACTGAGGGGTTTTTCTGATGTATTTCTAATATATGCATGAAGTCTATTCAGATATGTCAAGTTGGAACATACTTGTGAGAGCTGAAAAGCATCAATCTTAGGTGAATGCATCTAAGATGTATTTTGACTGCAACCTTTGGTATCGTCTGTAATATGGGTGCTCTAAAGCAAAATTAGATTAGACTGGTGGGAAGTTGACACTTGTACACAACATAGTTACACTGCAGTGAGTGTTTTTCCTTTGCTCTGGCTTTTTCAGGTTACTTTCACAAAGTGTTTGTATGCGCAACTGGTGCAGCAGAAGTTTGCTCCAGATAGGCGCAGTGGATACACACTGCCCCTCCCATCTCACCCTCAATTCAAAGCCCATGAACTGGGCATGAAACTGGTAATTGTTTTTTCATGTGATTTGTGATTAGTCTTTAGTTTGCTTGTTTACCTGTGCCTAAGAAATGTCTCTTTGCTTATACGTTGACTGCTTGTACAGAAAAATGTGAGCAAATTCACAGCTACCATTTTTCTGGAAGCACAGAATCATAGTTTTCTTTTATAGAATAGAGCACTCTTATACTTCCATAGATTGTAAATAGAGGTAAAGCCTTCATACTTACATAAGGAGTAGCTTGTGCACTGTTGATCTGTCTTCTACGTTGCTTTGCCAATGTAGAGAAACTTCGCAAAATCAAAATGATCCATTATTGCTGCAGAAAGACAGATTCCAACTTCCAAAACAAATACTACTGCTGACATATAATTGGGATTGGCATCTGCTTCTCAAATGTCAGCATCAGGAGTGCAATGATAGTCGGGTTTTTATGCAGTCATTTAAAGGTGCACTTAAATTTGTCACATCTTGAGAACCTTTTGTTGCATTTCTTGTGCAGGCTCATGGGTTTGAAATTTTGTGCTCCAAGTGCAATAAAGTATCTCCTGATTCTAAGAGAAATGTGTTGAGTGGTCCTCTGTGGGAGCGATTCCTCAGCAGCCTCAAGGAAAAAAACTATTTCAAGGTGAAGTTGTGTGTGTCTTTTAAACATTCTGGGAAAAATATGGTTTAGCTTTTGAACTTGTGCTAGTAGTTACTTGTGCAGTAGTTACAACTATTTCAAGGTGAAGTTGTGTGTGTCTTTTAAACATTCTGGGAAAAATATGGTTTAGCTTTTGAACTTGTGCTAGTAGTTACAGCAGGGAAAGAAATTTAATGCTGCTCTCTATGGAAGATGAATGAATGACTTTAATGGAGATATGTGTAGTTTGTTCCCCTTAGAAATTAAATAATTTCTTTTTGAAATAAGGAAAAAGCAGGATTTGGGGATGAATTTGTTCATCTAAAGAAGGGGTAGATACCTGAATAAAGGAAACCACAATGTGGTTGTCTGTCATTATAAATATTTTCACTGTTCTACCTCTAAAACTAAACATTCTTAAAGGTCTACACTTAACATCTATAGTCCCATTTGGGACCTTGTAAAGTGTATTTTTTTGTTCATGGTTAGGTTTTTTTATTTTGGTTCGGTTTAAAGATGCCTTTGACGACATATTTAACATTTATAAGTTGAACATAAAATGGCTACTTATTTGAAGATTATAAAATTTGACAATTCTATCACTATGTTTAGGTTGATATATTTTAAATATAGGAAAAGGGCAATATTCTTACAGTACTGCAATACCAGTTCTGTGGGTGATTCCTAAACAACAACAGATTTATTCACAGTCCTGTACAGTTGTAACATGGGCATGGTAAATCTGCCCTCCTGTGGGAATCGTAGTAGTCTTTGATTGGTTTTAGTGTATGCTATATAATATTGCATCACAAGACTTCAGTTCATATTTGACTGCGAAAATACTTTATGCCCATTCCCTATATTCTGTTCCAAGTATACACAGCAAAGCTGTATTACTTGTTTGATTTTTCTCAGCGCTATATTTCTGGGTGACAAATTGTCATTGTTATGGAGCTTCCTTGTGAAAAGGAAGAGGAGGGAGAATTTTTTTGGATTCATACTTGTGACTTGCATTAAACAGGGACAAATGGAAGGATCTGCTAAGTACTCAGAACTGTTGCGTATGGCAGAAGATTACTTCCAGCAATCTGTTACAAAGCCAGAGAGGTAAGAGCTACTTGAAAGTACTTTTTTAGTACTCATTACAAAGAGCCAGAGCTCTTTTCTTCATTGCGCACTTGACAGAGGTGCTGTGGCTAAGGCATATGGATATTAGTTCCTTTAGAATATTCTCTGCTAGGAGAAGTTATTGCTTGAGTAACTATTTATCTCGGTTTTGTAAAATGCTAAGCTATTCCAAGTGGGTTAAGAAGTGACTGAAATGCATCATTTGGTTGGTTGGCTATAGAAAGTGTTAGAAGTTTCATTGAAAAGCAATCCCAGTGAATAATAAATATGGAGTAATCGGTTTCCTTTACTGAAGACAGGCAGCTGGCTGTGTGTTTCTCCAAAAGATCAAATCCAAAAAAATAATTCATTACAGAAATATCTGAGGGTTTGCCAGCTCATAATATCTTGACTGTTCATTGCTAGAATTTCCAGTCTGCGCTGTTTGGCAACCCTAATGTTTACCAAGATAAAATAAATACAGAGAACAAGGGAAACATAAGAAATAGGCTTTGGAACCATCAACAGCGACTTATAGTAATTTACTCTGTCTTGTTTTGGCTAATATTATTTGTGCACTATTCTGGTACTTCCCACAAATTCATTTATCTTTCATGTATTTATACAGCAAGAATAAGGGGAAATTTGAGTGTGCGATGCCATTGGCACTGTAATGCTAGTAAAAATCCATTTCAGTAAACTGCTTTTTTTTTTCTTGTAGCTGTGTTGAAGTGAGCCCAGGTGATGAAATCCTGACATTGCTACAGACAACACCCATTGATTTGAAGGAATTAGAGAGAGAAGCAGCTTGTCTTCCTCCAGAGGATGGTGAGCATAACGGGGGTAGGGCTATTCCAATCACAAATCATTATTTGGAGGGGGAGAAGGTGGATGTTCGCAGCAGGGTACCAGTCTTTGTATCTACTTAGTTTGTCTCCTGTCCTGTGACTGCTACCCATGGCCTGTCATTTAAGATTGAGGCAACCATTTCATTGTATAAGCCACAAAGCTTGGGGCTGTGAATTGGCAAGATACATAATCCAGTTTCTGGTTTGATAGCACTAGTTCAGTAACACCATACACACTTACATCAGACCATGTACTTTGTGTCAGCTGTCTACCACACGGAAAGTATTTAAGCATTTTGTAATAATAAGCCAATTCCAATACTGACAATACAAAGTTAATTACTGTCTTGTCTATTCTGATGGCCAGTGTAAGGCCAGCGTAAACTTCCTATAACAGATTTTTTTTCTCACTCATTTGACAGAAATGTAGTTGTTGCCAGTATGCAGTACAGGTCACATCTACGTTTCTGAATGATGCACACAAATCCACGTTTATTGTTAATGATCGTAGTTGAAGTGTAACTAGAACAATATCTGCTAGTTTAAGCTGCATGTAAAACGGAGTTTCAAAGTAGTAAAATGAAATCTGAACTCTCTTCTGCTCAGCCTCTCACTGCCTTGTACCTTGTGTTATCTGGTGTCATTATGAAAATGTAATAGTGCAGAAATAAGCTATCAAATGTTAGCAGTACTTTCAACTACCTGGATTGGGCTTAGTGGGTTAAAAGACTGTGCAGAATAACATATAATGTCCTATTTTCTTTCAGATGACAGTTGGCTGGAGCTTACACCAGATGATCTAGATCAGATGCTGAAGGAGGCAGGAAGTGAGTCCATTCAGTCCTCAAATGAGGAAGAGCAGAAATATGACTTGGAAACAGTTGCTGAAAGTATGAAGGCTTTTGTATCCAAAGTTTCAACACATGAAGGAGCAGAAATGCCATGGTAGTAGTATTTTTAAGTTTGGTGTCTGGTGTAAGATGCGTTTGCATTCTGCTGCAGCTTTTTTGTTGATTTTGTAATGCAGAGAATTCTACTTAGCAGAGGTCTGAAACAAACCCATATTAGTAATGAATATATAGTTGCCTTTAAACCAACTTGGTGATCACTAAGACACTGGTACGGATAAAAATGCTGGAAGTTGTGCTACTTCAGCTGTACTGGGCCTGGTTTTGCATTACTGAAGTACATGATGTAAACCTAGAAACAGGAGAAAAGAATCAGAGTGGATCCCTGTCATTGTTAATAGTGGAAGAAGTGCTAACTGAAGATACTAAACTATTTGGACAACAGAAGAATGCCAGTAGATTGATTGTTGCACTTAAGAAAGTTTGTGTGAATGTTGTGTGAACAAGTCTTTAATTTAAAAAAATGAAGTGTCAGTAATGTATTGTCCAGGTTCTTTTTAATAGATTTAATATTGAGTAAATAATGCTGTGTAAACTGTAGCAAGCATATAAGGGTCTACTTTTAGCTCTTGGATCCTTTTTAATTAGTGTTAGATCTTTTTTAATTAGTGTTAGTGTCTTACTAATTAGTGTTTAATTAGTGTCTAAGTTATCATGTACTTTTTTTTTCAGTTATTCAAAGTAAAAAACCCTACAAACAACAAACCTGTGCAAGTCAGTGAGCCTTGAAAGAGACCAGAATGAAGCTTTCAGTGTTCTTTCTAGGCAGGAAACCTCAAGATATTCTCAGTTTTTTAAATCTTTGTCTAAGCTTCCAGACCTTCTTTCCTGAAGGATTCAGGCATGCTTGGTTGGGTTGTCTTCAGTGCAGTATTTGTTTGACCATGACAGATAATTAAAGTTGTTGGGTTTATTTTCCTCTCATTCCCTTGGAATTCTCCCACTTGCTCTTTCATTTCTGATTCATAGAGGCCTCAGACTTGTAAGCACTTCCAATACCATCAGTTCAAATACTCCAACTTTAATCTAGGCTCGAGAGAAATCAGTATGCCATATAGCTTATGCCTGTGTGGGGCTTATGCAAGCATAAGAACTTTACCTATTCAAAAGGGGTTTTTATATTTCAGGTCGTCTGATGATTCCCATGTTACCTTTGACGTAGATTCTTTCACAAAAGCGTTAGACAGAATTTTAGGTGAGATTTGCTGCTTTTTTTTTTTTTTTATCAAATTATTTCATAGTTACTCAGCTTCCCCGGGTCTTCTCATCATCCGTGGGCACTGCGTTGATTTGCTTTATGTCTGTACTAACACAAAATAATACATAGGGGCAGATTCAGAAGAACTGGATTCTGATGATCTGGATGAAGAGGAGGAGTTTGATTTCTCAGATGAGGATGACGAAGACTCTGATGCTGAAAATCAAAGGCCTGACCAGGAGGTATCGCCTAATGAACTTATAGGCAGTCTCAAATCATACATGAATGAGATGGACCGTGAACTGGCACATACCAATGTTGGTAAAAGTTTCACCACCCAAAAGCAAGGGGTAAGTTTCCTGTGAGTTTTAGTTTGTAGCATAATAGTTTTGAGAGCTTTAGTAGGAAATACACTAAAAATGGTCATTCTGAGTAATAAGATTAGAAACTTCTGTTTTCTGATCATATGTGAACTAATTAGTAAAAAAAAAAAGTATTCCCGTGTCTAAGAAAAATGTGCTGCAGTTGCACCATGGGGGTTTTTTGGTTTTATTTTTTATCTAAGTTTTAACTTGCACATTGTTTCCAAAACCTAGTTTAATTTCCCTGTTTTACTCTGGTTTAGTAGTAAGGCAAACAGCAGCAGCTTGACCTTTTGTGTTCCTGTAGTTCCTCAGCTCCCAAGGAAGCTGAGCCCAGACTCAGTAACCCTTTCCATCCTTCTCTTGGAACTTAATCTGTATAATGGCAAATGATGATTTTTAACAGGCATGGGCATTTGGTGACTAAATTCCTGGCTATCAAGAGTGGAATGTACTAAACTTTGTTGCCTGCAGAACTGTTTCCTTGTGTCATTTCTCTTTTGGGGGTTTGTTTGTTGGTGTGTTTGTGTTTTTTTGTTTGGTTCTTTTTTTTGTCTGTCTGTTTTTAATGTTTATACAATTTGATAAACTTCCTCTTTATCCTTGCTATAGGCAAGTTCTGTTAAAGCAACTACGTCCGAAAGTGCTGGCCATGATTCTGGAGCTGAAGATACTGAACTGATACCAGTTGATGTGGATATGAACCTAGTAACTAACTTGCTTGAATCCTATAGTGCTCAGTCTGGACTGGCAGGCCCCACGTCTAACATTTTACAGAGTATGGGCGTGTATTTACCTGAAAGTGCAGATCATACTGGCTCTGTTGAGCAACAGAATAAAAGACTGTCTTAATTCAGAAGACTTGGCTGTTTGAGAAATGAGCACAGAAGGACTAGCAGTGTTTGGAAGAAGAGACAAAAGGTTTGAATTTAAAGCATTTTATGCATTAGTTATGTGTGACTTGAAAGATGAAAAGTGAATTTACCTGCAAAAGCCTTCTGTTTCGATACTGTCTTGGATAGGAAGATTTTTACGGTGCTAATGTGTTCAGAAAACTGAAAAATGACAATGTGACTTGAATTAAACTTTTAAAACAAATTCCATCTTCAGTTTTTCGAGTCAGTGGTCCAATTTGGCATATTTCTAGAACATCCTTTTACCTATGACTAGATGGTTTCAATATCAGGAAAGCAGTTCATGTTCTGAAAAAGCTGCTGCCTTCAAGGGGAGATGGAGGAATACTGTCTTATAGGAACAATGTTCTCTTGTGGATTTGGGAATGTTGGTTAAATGTTCAGACCCTTAATTGCTTTTCCAAAAGTACAATGCTTCATTGTAAGAACTTCTGATAATTACTGAGTCTGTTCTGAATTAACCAGGAGAATTTGAAGAGTAATTGGATTGAATATGTAAATATTGGCTATAAGTATTTTTGAAGTTATTTAATAAAAGCAGAACTGTAACCTGATTACTGAAGATGTTTTTTTCTTTGAAGGTATACGTGGCTTCCTCAGTGCAGTATTGGAAGTTCTTGGAGTTAAAGCATTTTCATAATTGGGCATTTTTGCAATTCCATTATTGCTGAATGTTGGTATCGTGCCAGCAGTAGCTGTATGTGAGCCCAGTCTGAACAGTTTTGTTTTGTTTTGTTTTTCACTGAAAATGTAGCTAGAAGGCGTCCAGCATGTTGCTGTCACTTGGAATGAAAAGTTTATTCTAGATAGTTGGATTTAGCTTTAACAAGAAAAATTTGGAATAAAATACGTAGAAATTCTTGATTTACAGGCAGTAAGGATGCAGTCCTGCCAGATCTGGATTGGTTTCTACCAGATTCTGAATTGGTTTTTCTTTATTTTTACTTCCACAGAACAATAAATTGGCTTAACTGGTAGAAGAGAAGCTTATTGGTTGAGTTTTTGGGGGGTTGGGTGGTTGGTTCTTCAAACATATTCAGAAAAATAGCATTCAGTGATACAAAAGCCTGACTGATCCTGAATGTGCACCTAATTGCTTTTAGAGGACACTATCATTGTTGCTAGTTTTAAGATTCAGAGTTCATTTAGTTGGAGTATTTGTTTGAATTTTTTTGCATGTTAAGTGTTGGCATTATTTTAGCTGACAAAGCAGAATGTAGTAAAAATTGTTTCCATGTACGCTTGTTGGGTGATGAGTTTCAGTATCATCTGAAACTGTTCCAAACTGAGTTTGACCAATACATAGAAGGTTCTTTGAAAGTCTCACATTTGCATGTTTCATTGAAATTAATGAGACCTTAACAATGTACAATGAATGCTTGCTTACTGACTTCCCTACTGAGCTATGCGCAGGGGTTGTTGGTCTGGGGTTTTGGCTGTTGGGGTTCTTTTTCCCCAAATTGATGTTTGTTTTCTCAAATGACAAATATCTGGTAAAATGCTCCAGTACAATGTCATATGTACTGGAGATTCGGTATGTGAATGCCTGGAATTAATGTGGCTGAGGGATATGATGGCTATGCTCTCTCCAGACTTGCCCTCCATCAATGTTGTATACATCACTTTATCAACAGTTTTGGGAGAATACTGGCAAGTTGGACAGGGATTAGGGATGGACAAGAGTTAGGATGTATAAAGATGTAACTAAGGTTCAAGGAGTTTGGACTGCAGAGAGGTGAAATGAGACTGAGTTAGACAAATCTACACTGGAAAAATTGGGGTAGCAGGAGTTCTTGAATCTAGGAGACGGGGACAGCCAGCAGTAGTGCAAACCAAATGTACTTGAACCTTAAAAACAGTTTAGATTTTAACAGAGAAGGTAATTAACAATGAAGCTATGTGAAATGGATGAGTAGTAAGATCAAGTTTAGATACTTCAAAAAGTAATTCAGCTTCAAGAACATGATCACATTTAAACTCTCTTGTGGCCTGTACTATACAAAAGGTCAAAATTGATCAAAGGACTCTTCTAGTGTAGTATGTGAAGAAAACTTCTAAGCCCATGTTCAGAACAAGATGCTCTTTTGGAAGCATGTCAGTTGATTTTGCTTCTTAGATAATCTGACTTTTCTATGAGTTGGATTGTTATTTCTCTGGGGCTGTAGTTATTCCAACTATTTAGATTTGTTTAGCAGCTTCACAGTGGAGACCTTCAGAACTCTGAAATTGCTTACAACAGAATTTGCCATCAAAGAAAGCATTTTCATGCTTCCTCTTCCACTGCTCTGAAGGAACATATGAAGTGTTTCTGCTTTTAATTTTGAAGGAAAGTATTTTTAGTGAAGGAAGCCTGATGGAATTAATTAGGAAAAAGAAGTGTGGTGTGGTTCTCTTTCAATGAATTGCTATTAAAGTTTCCATTATATTCTAAATTAGTTTAACCGGAACTGCATTCCAACACAATGTATTCACTTTGCTCACTTGAACATCTGCCTTTTGTACAGCCTTGTTCATTCTAGAACTTCCTGACCTTTCCCAGAAATGTAGTTTTCTTGTTTGTGGCTTGACCCCTGAATCCCCAGTTCTGAATGGTCTAATTGTTGACCGATGCGTTTCAAGCGAAACAACAAATAATGGATCTTTCATCTTCCATACAGGAGATCAAAACTAACCCCAGGGGACAGGAGAGACCTTTAACTTGTTGAAATTCTTCTGACCACCAGGGAAGTTTGGCTATCACTACTCTTTGCACCAGTAAGCTTTATGGAATAGTGAGGAGCCTAAGAGAGAGGGCCATTATTTTCTCTGTGTTAATGGAGGGTGTGTAGTTCACCTCAGAAGACAGGGATCCACAGTCTAGCAATGTTTCTAGCATGAGTCTGACTCCTTTGTGGTGAGTGGAGAGGAGGAGTTTCTCGGGAGGAATGATATTTAACTACAACTAGCTGTGTTCAAGTGCGGTTTAATGTCAGTGATACTGATTGGTCTTCTGCAAATAAATTGCTTTCTACATCCTTGCTGTGTAAGTGGGTGTCAGCCTCCCTTGTTGCCCTGAAAGATCACCTCCCAGCAGGACACTTGCCTCCTGCTTTCCGTTTCTAATACTAAAGTATAGGAGTAACAGTTATCTCCAGGGCATATATTAGGTGCAGCTGTGGAGAAGTATTTCTTATGAATGTTTGTGGAGCTCCTGCTGCAGCTACTTGTCTAACTCCTATGAGAAACTGGATTTTGTTTTTAATAGCAGTAAGAGTCAGGAGAGGCCCTTTGTACCACCTCAGGATCCCTTGGGATATTGCAAAAGCTACAGCAGCAGCTGCCCTCCCTCTTGCCATTTACATCTTTGGAATGGAACGTAAAAGCATCTGCCCTGGCAAGTCTAAGATGGAAATTCATTGCTTTTTCCAAGTTTGTTTATTCCCCTAAGAAAATACCACTATGGAGGGCAGTTGGGCTTCTCAGCCTCAACAGCAGAATACAGAGTTATTGAAAAAATTGACTTGCTCAAGCATATGAAGTCAAGGGTGTGAAGCCTCAAACATCACCTTAGTTGATGTGCATCCAGTGTGTTCCTCAGCCACCGGGAGCCTGATTACCACTTCCTGTGGACAGAGAATGTATCCTCTAACAAATTCCAAGTGCCAATAGTAGATAAATATCTCGACAGCAAAACAGTGCTTTCAGGGAAGATAACTGAGATTGCTGTCATGGGGAAGAGTGTCACGAACAACCTACAGGTTTCTGATGTGAAACTGTAGCTAAAAAGCAAAGTCATTAACAGAGGCAGAAGAATATCACACTGTATGTTACTTCTGTGTAAAGTGTGGATTGCTGTTTGGAATAGCACCTGTACTTAAGTAGGTCAGCGTTCCCAGATGGATGTTCCTGATTTTGCAGGCATTCAAGAGTGGGAAGTGAAGAGGAAAGCTAATGTGAAGGTAAAGCTCACATAGGTGACTTGACCTGTGTTGCAGGTAGGAGGCAGAAAATTTGATATTTCTAGTAAAGACTTTATAACTTGATGGGGGAAAAAGAAGTAATAATACTGAGTGACTGCAGTGATGTCAGTCTAAACCAGACATTTTTTGGTTTCAATTGATGAGGTTTATTAACTTTACTGCAGTTATAAGGCCATACAGTTACAGTGTTGGAATATAATCTAGTTTTGTCAAGACATTCTCCATGCTACAGGCTAACAGCAGCTATATTTAACTGTCATATTTCTTCAGATCATGAATGCGTACCCTTGTGACTGTAGATATATCTCTTTCAATGATAAAAACTTGCAAGATTCTTGTTCAGACAGATCACAGTTACTGAATTTTGTGCAGCATCTATTCGCATTCGCTATGTTCCTTTTAACCAAATCAGTCAACAGTGTCATCGGTAAAGCTGAGTAGCTGCTCTTGGCCTAGTCCACAACACAGATTTATTTAGCACCCCGACTGCAGTGTCAGTCTTGCCATTTGTGAATTTTCAGCTACCCATTCCCATGAGATAAGATCTTGTTGAGATTCTTAAATTTATTGGTAAGTGATGTATGAATTTGCTTCTGTCCCAAACCCAAATCTCATCTCGCTTCGTTTTTTCTGCTTCTATTAGTATACTAGTAAAGCTTCGGGGTCCCTTTGCAGTACTTGCATTAACAGAAATAGGGCCACCTTTGCATTTCCTGCTATTTGAATGACCTTACTGTGTATCACTGTTCTCCCCAATTGCTTCAAACCTTACTGAAAAAAATCTCTTACTTGCCTTGCTTGCTAAATTCTGCCATTTTTCTCTGTAGCTGTGTTTTTTATTTAGATATGAAGATTTGTGGAGAATGCTATATACAAAGATGTTGCATACGGATGAGCACAGGGACTAGGGGAGAAGGACATTTTATTGGCATTTTCTGTTCCTGTGCCAATAGCAGTATCAGCCCTCCCTGTGAGAGTGCTGGGGAGCTTTGTTTCTGTTTCTGTGATCTTTCTCTTTTTTGTGACAGCTGATGCCAACTTCAGTTTGTCCATGTAACAATGATTGTGGACATCATTGACTGAGTGTATCTGTTTGTCTATGAAATTCCACTGATGGGTCTGTCGTCGTTTAACCAGTCAACCATGCAGTTTGCTCACCCGCTCCCCCCTCTTTCTTTCCCCTGCTCCCAAAGGGATGGGGAGGCGAATCAAAGAATGCAATCCCACAGGTTGAGACAAGAACAGTTTAGTAACTAAGGTATAACACAAACCACTACTGCTTCCAAATAATAATAATGACAAGGGAAATACAAGGGAAGAGAATACAACAGCTCACCACGTATACCAAGCCCGACCCAGCAGCGAACCCCCACCCTTCTGGGTCTCTGCCCTCCGTTTTTACATCCTGGGCATGACGTGCTGCGGTATGGAATACCTCTTTGGTCGGTTTCAGTCAGATGTCCTGTCTTGGCTTCCTCTCGGCTTCCTCCCAGCTTCCCCTCCTCCCTGGCAGAGCATGAAAGTCCTTGGTCAATCAAAACATTCTAAACAGTAATTGAAACATTGGTGTTATCAGCACTGTTCCCAGGCCGAAAGTCAAAAACACAGCACTGCACCAGCTACTGAGGAGGAGAAAAATGACTGCTACTGCTGAACCCAGAACAGGGTCTTAAAGAAACTACAAGTCACACCATTTCCATATTGGCAACCCAGCCTCTTTGTGTTAATAGAAGTAGTTTTTGTGGTGCTCAGTCATTCCCAGGTGTATGCATTGTTGGAAGAGTGACATCTAGCCATGTTTTTTCCCTTACACAGCTGCTTGCCATCTGTTGCCAAGTTGAAAAGTGAATAAGTTTTAAGTGGGAGCTTCAGGCTGGAGCTGATGAAGTCATTTCAGCAGTGCTTCAGAATGAAGCACAGAAATTGTGCTTGTGTTAATTACATGTTCTGACAACCTGTCCCTTGCAGCTGCAAGAGCTGAACTGGTCATGGTCACTTGAAAAATGATTACTTGACAAATTAATGCAGTCATGTTGCCAGGTTGTTCCATTAAGTGCTCATGTAACATCTCAGGCTAAGCATGAAATCTGGGATGCATCCATTGCTCCTCAGAACATGTTTTAAGGTGAAGTAACTTAGTGTAAGAGCTTCTTCCTTGACCTGTAAATGCTGAAGTCAGACTTTCTGCCATTCTCAATGGATGAGTACCCCTGTAGGTAGGAAAATGTGCAGCAGCAGAGTAGACCAAGGTGATGGGAGAGCATGTTGTAAGTGAATTCTCAATCCACCCCGTTTCCAGATAGGATTTTTCAGAGCTCCCTCTATCAGAAATAGACAAGTTGTGTCATGAGGTTTGGTTACTTTAATCCTCTGCTAGCAGCTGTTGGAGATAAAAATAACTTTTATGCCCTGCCGCTTTTAGTAGGTAGATGGAATGCTGCTTTGAACTTGCTTGCATTGCTCTCCAAAAAGCTATTTCAAATTATTTAGCTGAATGTTATTATTTTATGGCTGCCTGTGTATCCTGCAGGCTGGTAGTACTTGTGAACAACTGGGTTGCAGTGCCACATGCTGACTGCTTTTCAGTGGTAGGTCTTGCTGTCAGTCCCAAGCCATGGCAGTCTCTGAAAGCAGTGGAGTCTCAGTGATTTACACAAGTCAAGTGTCCCCAGAGAGATTCATTTAATGGATGTGGTTTTGAGAAATATATGTTGCTAAGTCCCTTTTGCCTGCCTGATGCCTTTTCCATGGGAAAGCCCTGCTGTATTTTGTTGAAGCAGCATCTGTCAGGAATTGTCTTTCTTTTTCCAGGTCACCCGCCTTTACGGAGCATGTTCCTTCTTGACTGCAGTGAGTATTACTAAGGCTTCAGCCAGCTTTCTGAGGCGAATACAAGTGAGAACAATGTCTCTCTCAACTTGTTTTTTTGTTCTTTTCATAGCTGTATTGCCTATAATTGTCTGTAATCATTCCTGCTTTCTTTTAACATCAGGAACAGAGGCCACCATTGTTTCATACCCAAGTCAAAAGGGTATGGAGTAAGGATTTTTTTTTTTCTCATTGATAATTAAAAGGAACATGCAGACCTTTAAATCTGTGTTTTAAAAGGTGAGTCATAGAAATAAACAAATGAGAAAATAGCTTTGATTTTCCTGTAACTTTCTTCTTGTAGAAAACAGGCATGTTGAAATCTGAACATGATGAAATCTGAAAAAGCCTGGTATAGTCAGAGTATTAGACAGACTGCAACTCTTGTGAGTTGTCCTGAAGTCTGCGGACATCTAGCAACTTCAGGCCCATGAGCACGAAGCAAGGGGGCAACAGTAATGAACACACCTCCTGTGACCAGCCTGCCTTCTGCTGTGGTGCCCACATCACCCCAAAGGGACACCCTCCCAAGACAGGTCTGTATTCAGCAGTGTAGAAAGGACAGTTCAGAAGGAGCTGATGTCAGAACATCAGTACTTGCTTTCTTTCAGTTAGAGCTCACTGATAGCCTGCAGTATTGATATTAAAAAACATAATTGATTAACTGGAGTAACACAACATTTCCCAAATACAGGAGAATTTTCTCTGATGGTGGATCTGATCACACTGCAGCTGGTTTGACAAAGACATCCATTGCAGATAAGTACTGTAAAAGTACAAAACCAAAGCACACTAAGCTCACATTACTGCATAAGTCACACAGTTATGCCTCCTCTCACTCATAGGTACTACTTTTTGCTTTCACTTTTTAGTCCTTTTTCTGCCACTGGGATAACACATCGTGTGGATATTAAAAGTACTAAGTAGATTGAGCTGGATATTGGACTGGAAGCATACTTGGGGCACATTAAAGAACTACATAAGGTGAGCTGGGAAGGCATTAAGGAGAGTGGGAAGGAGGATGAAAAGAGGGGTGTCTTGCTGGTAGGTATCTTAACTCTTAAGTATCTTTTACTGCAGAGAAGAGAAAGGAGTGAGGCTGAAAATTAAAATGGCAGATTCCAGATACAAGAGATGAAGAGGTAAATGCTAGGGAATTAGAATGGTGTGATGGGAGAGCAAGCAGGGTGGATAACTGTGAAGAGAGACAGCAAGACATGTTTCAAAGAAAACTGGTTGCAGGAGTGTTGTAGTTAAGTTCAGTGGTGTATGGACTTCTGTGGTGTGCCTGGCTGGGCTGGAGGGGAAGAAGGAATGCCCTTGGCTGTACCAGTGCACATCCTTACCAGAATGACTGATGGAGTTCACAAACACAAAAAATATGCTCTGCCATATGTTTTTTATTGTCTGAGAGGGTGGGAAGGATGTTTGCCCATGCCAACATGGCCTGAAGGAATCCCTTCCCAACCTCCTAAAGTAAAATTAACCCGAGGAAACAAAGCATGTTTAAGTGGTGTGAGAAAACCTTCTTTTTACTTACTGCTCAGTTGTCATGACTCGAGATTTTTACCATTGCTGAAAAGCAATTTCACCTGCAGTGAATCCTAATGGGTGACAATCAGTGATGCATTCCTGTTCACCGTTCAAGTATCTGTACTGATGGCCTTGCAGTCTTTGCATTGAAACTCTGATCGAATAGGCAGAAAGGACTGTCAGGCTGAATTGGTGGCAAATCAACCTTCCATCTGTCTCTTGCTAAGCTTTCCTTACCCAGGCTGTCTCTGTCACTCTCCTTCCAGAGAAGTGTTACCATTTCATCAGTATAACGAGATCATCTCTGCAGGCAAGCCACAGACACTGGCACAGGGTAAGAGGCATTGTACCTTTTAGGATTTTTCTATGTCGGAAGTGCAGTCCTTTCTTGCAGCACTTCATCTCACCTTTGCATTATCTTGGGTCTTCCAATATGCTTCTATGTAGGTTTTGCTCTTCCACTCTCTACCACCAGATAGCTCTGTTCTCTCTTGGAATGGAAGTAACTGTCTTACTGGTGGGGAAAATGGTGCTTCTGAAGATATTTTTATTAGCTCAGATTTATGAACAAAGTAAAAGCCTATTTTAACATTAAAAAAAAATAAATTGGATGTTTTACATGAAACTGGAAGATTGAATGGGAAAGGAAGCAGAAGAAGGGGACAGCATACAGGCAGTGGTTTTTCTTATGGTTTTTTTGGTAGTTTGTTTTGGGGATTTTTTTAAGAGTTCTTCAAGATCCATATAAATGTGAGCACTGAAAGGTGCCACTGTCCCTTTATTTTTTTATGGAAAAGGTGTGCATTTGATATCCATCCAAGACAGATAAAATGGTGGAAAATGAGACATAGGTTCCAGGGGCTCATTATTCTGTTGCTTGCTGGGCAACAGCAGCAGGTCACAGTAAGTGTGATGCTTTGGAACCAAGAATTTTATTGTATGCTTACAGCAAGACATGGGATCTCACATGTGATCTATTGTTCATGGAATTATTTGAGGATGATTAGTTTAGAAATGGCTTTGTAGGTCTATGTATCAGAGTGTAAGACTGCCATCAGTCTGGTGCTATCCTCACTAACATAGACTCTGCCTTCAATGGCTTTGGAAGCTTTTTTATTGAACTTTCATAGTTCTGGCATAATCACAGACTTGATGAAAACGTGTCTAAGCCAGCTGGGAAGTCTGCTGCTTAACCCACTCACAAATGAGCTGGTGAGCAATGGCCTGTTTGGGAGGAAACCAGGGTAAAAAACTACCATCATCTTGCTTTGAAGATCTGGGCTCTCTCTTGAGACTCTCCACGATTTCCTCCAAGCCAAACCAACGGGCTTCCTCTAGTTCCAGCTTGTTCATACTGATCTGGAAAGAATTTAGAGAGTACCAGTTCCTTAAATCAGATTTAAATATGGGCAGTTGTACCTTGCTTGTTCTTGCACCCACAAAGATCATATGTTAGAATGCCCAGAGTGCTTTATCCATACCGGGATTAAGTGCTGAAGCTAGTACAGAAAAGGACACTACTCTCCACCAGTGTTTGGTTGTCTTGATTTCCTTAGGGAATCCACAGATCAGCCCTATTCCATCATGGCACTGGACTGCAAAGTATCAGTGGCTAAGCATGGTAATTAATGTGGCAGAATGTGATATTAATGGCAAATACGATATTAATACTAGAGAGTATCTCCTCTGCGAAGTCCCGAGGAAAAGAAATTAGGGTGTTAGGTCCTCTGTGTATGTTCAGAGATCTGTGCAAAATCTGGCATGTTGCAACAGAAGATACCACTATTTTGAAGTTTGTTCTTTACTTCTAGAGAAAGTTGATGGAAAACTGCATTTAGAGAGGATCTGTTGCTCTCCAAACTAAAGTCTGTGAACTGAAAGATATTTTGCTATGTGAGGGGGGCAATGAAATGCCTCAGGGGAACCCAAGTCTGCTCACCTCAGCCTGTTGTGCCCTCACTATAGCGTGACAAGCTATCATTAAGCAGCTGCTGGGAAAGGGCCAGTGCTGAGAAGACGAGTACCAGAGTGACTCCACCTCCAGACCAACCTCTTCTGCCACCTCTCGATGGACTGCCTCCTCGACATTTTCACCTAAAAGCAACCAGTCAGGTAAGGACAGCCTGGCCTCAGGGCAGTAAACCGTGCAAAGAAAATGCAGATACGCTCATTTCTGAGGTGTTCCAGCCCTGACACATGCAGGAGCTCTGGCTGTGCTGACCTGGAAACACTTGTCAGCAGGATGCTCAATTAAATTTATCAACAATGCTTACCTTCGTTAAGCAGAGACATCAGGGACATTTTTGCTGTGTCTATATACAATTGGTAGGCAGAACAATGCTGCCTCTTTATCATTTCCCTTTGTAAGCCATTTTCCCTTGTGTAACAAGAGGACTGTAGTTTTTCTTCTGAGCCAGACTGCACTAGACACAAAATGGACTAAAAAAAGTATCTGGGGTTCTAATCTGGTGAGTCTTATACATGTATTTACTTACCAACAGGGACTAGAGCCACTGTTACATACCCATAATTCCCAATCTCTTCAGATAAATACAGCTATTTTGAATTCTGTCTGGATGGGAAAGTTGTCCTATTTAGATCAAATATGTTTTTCCCTGATACCACTTGTGTGTCTGTCCATTCTCTGTGAACATGTGTTTGATGTTTGCCCATTCCTCCCTCACACCCTTCATGTCCAAGGCCACTGTGCTGGGTCAGAGACCACCTTACCCATGTCACAGAAGCCTGACAGAGCAGAATACATTCCCTGGGGAAATGAGGGCTGTCGTGCGAGGAGGCACCGGCTCCCATCAGACACCAGGGTGATAATCACTGGAGATATCTAGCAAATGTATCAAGAAGCAAAGCAAGAAGTTCAGACCAAACAAGTGCAAGTTGTTGCTTTTCCTAGTGCACTGAGGGTCACTGGATGTACACTAAAGAAAAAGTACCAAGGTATGTGCAAAACTTTTACAGGTTCTCCTCCATGCAACCCAGAAACGCTGCCTTGTCACCACAGAGTCCCTGTGTTGATCACCTGTGCTGTTCATATGCTCACCTGTGGATAGTAAGTGATTCCGCTTGCATGACAGACACGCTTGCTGCCAGATATGTTTCTTTGAGTGGGCTGCCCAGTTTTGCTACAGTACTGGTGGGAATTGTGCCACTGGAGAAGGGATTGAGCCTGTGAACACCAAGTTAGAAACACAAATCTTATTTTTGCCTTCTTGAAAAATAGCCTAAGCACCACAAACATCAAGCAGGAAAAGAAACATGAGCTGTTTCTACTTATGGGTCAGGACAAGCTGATTTTCACACACAGGTCTTTTCACAGGACTTCCAAATGTAGGGTACCTGCAGATTAATAGCTTATAAGTAAGCATTTTTGAAAGAGCAGCTCTGAGAGAAGATTTATACATTCATTTGTGAAATTCAGTTTGCCTAGAAGATTACAGGAAACTAGTGCTGGATAGTTGGAAGCTGAGGACAAACTGGGATTGCTGTAACTGCTGATAAGATCAGTATGTTTCACACTGCACATGAAGCAGGTTGATGCTAAATGGCTAATTAGTTCAGATTTTATTTGAAGCCACTTGTCTATTTCTCTTTCCATTGCAGCTTGCTTTTGGGATCACAAATTGGGAAAAACTTGTCATTTGTAGTGTGTTTGTACCTAGGTCACTGCAAGTGTGCAGTACATACTTCCACAATATGTATTAAATCATAAAAGAATACGGGAGACAGGGAGAAAGGTTAATGTTAGAAATCTCAGCTTCTTAAAGTAAAAAATCCTGTACAATACCGAAGCCAGCAACGGAGAATCCTTCCCATCCACTACGAAGAGAGCCTTTTGTAAGTTAGTAAATGATCCCTTGAGTTCAGACTCAATGACTGATTTTTCCAAGGCTCCTGTTTTAAAAAAACAACAATAACAAAAAAATCTTTGATCTCATAAATCACAGTTATTATCCCAACTTTACGCCCTACATTGTTCCGGTACACAATTTCTGGAAGTTCCTGTGGAACTGACACCACATCAGTGGTAACATTCCCAAATGTTAAGTGACCTGCCAACAGCCCACCTTTACTAACACTCACAGTTCTGTGCCTCTGACCCGCCACATTCAAAACAGCTCCTATAGAGACTCAACCAAGTCTTCTCTGGCAGTAAATATTCACCCAGCAATGATTAGAGATGCTGCCTAGGCATCTGTAATCCTAGGAAGATGAAGATGCCTAGGCAGCATCTTCATCTTAATGCATCAAATGTGATGCTGATACAGATGGAAGAGGAGTAATCCCAACCTAAATCCAAGGCAAAGTGTGGTACGTGCTCGTCTGAACAACCGATCAGCACCGACTTCTCTATCCACTGTTCTGTCTCTTTGAATTTCTCCAGGATCCTTTTAATCTCTAAACAGCAGGGGAAAGGGGAAGAAAAATCTGTGATGAAAACTTATTCATACAACCATTATGCTTTCTGGATCTTCAGGAGGTATACAGTCTTGGCTCAGAGCAGGGTGCTCATGTAAAAGAGGGTACTAGACAAGTGGTCCTGCCTGAATGGAGACCATAAGTCTGGCTCTTCTCTTAGCTCTTGGAAGTTTTGACCATGTCAAGCTAAAGATGCAAATGCTGTAATGCCTTGGGAGCAGCTGTCCATTCTGTTCCTGTTCTGCACCAGCCAACACCTTTCTCTCATTACACCAAATAACCTTTGTCAGACCTTGCTTTTTGCCTGCCAGCCCTTTCTCTTCAATGGGCATGGTCCCAAATGTTTAAAGATGATCATCACAAAACACATCAGGTATATGTTGATACTGTATGTGTGTGAAGAACATGAGCTTGTGTCTGCCTGTCTAGGTTTTAAATCTGAGTAGTCTTTGGTTGTTAACAAAGTGTGTGCAGGATATTCCTGCACAGCTTGATAGATTTTCAACACCCATACGAGGGGTTGCTTATTGAAAAGGACTCTCTATCATTTCAGTTGTGTGATCCAGGAGGTATTTCCAGACACCTGCTCACCTGCTGCACTGAGCTGTGGTACGAAATATTTTTCCCCAACTTTCTGCAGGAAGGGAGAGAGATTGTGAAAGAGGTAGAAAATTCCTGTGGTCTGGGCTTGTCTACAGAGGCTGTCATCTTCCTTTAACTCATTTAAGTACCTGCAGTGAGAGAAGAATTGGGAAGATGAATTCAAGATCATGTTGAGATCACCTTGTTATGCTTATTGGACATATTTATGTGCCATAGAGCAGGGGGGAGAAATGGACAGAACAGATTTTATGTATTCCATATGCTTCTAGAATTTCTGACAGCTGAGTCTACTCCTTGGTGGACTGCAGCCCTCAGAAAAGGTGCCACATGGCAGGAAATACTACGCAAGCAGCCTCAGGTCTTGGACACCAAGAAGAACATGATCATTCACATGCGCCAAGACCTTCATCTTCCCTTTTATCCTCCCAATCTGGATGGCTCCAAGTCCCATTTTGGAAAGCTACATGAGCACTTCAGATGTGGAATACGCTTCCCAATGCAGTACATGCATTACTGCAGGGTACATTCTACCTGTCACACTGACATGAGAGGTAAAGACCAAGCTGAAGTCTTATAGCTCAGTTGGCTGGGGCCTGAATTAGGAAAAGCAGTGACTGAAAAAATGGTGTCAGGATGTGCTGCTTTCAGACTGTTTGAAGTAGTATTTAAAAAGAGGTGAGCAGCATTGCTTCAAGTTTGTACTTTAAGAGATCTGCTAGGACAGCAAACTTAGGCATTCATTAACAGAGCTTCAGCCTCAGAGAACCAGTTCTTATCACTGGTGAACAGGGTGGAGACATTCTTGACTTATCATTTACAGAGCTCTCATAGCATTACTATGTCATTGTTCAGCTGTTAAAAAAGATTTAGGTAGGGCTGCTTGTGACAGTGGATACAAGGGTGCCAAACTGGTCTTCTCACTGTACAAAAGAACTTACCTCATTTTTCTAACATAGGTAGAGTGTAACCTGCAGATGAGAGACGAAGCTCTTCTGTACCCTGCTTGATAAACTGCAGCCATAACCAACACCTAGAGGTAGCTGTGCCTAAAAAGAGAAGCACAGAATATAATGCAGAGGCCCTACAAAGTAAAGTTTGATTTAAAGGTGAAAAAAACACTGGCAGAAATCTCCCTCTCTCAGAGTCTGCAGAATGCTGGTATCTGCTTTCTAAAATTATTGCTTTGGTCTTCACTCCTAGTCACACATCAAGTCCAGTTTCATGCAATCTTTAAGATTATGGAAAGATACCTCAGTTTGGTTTTGTCTGTGACTGTGCACAGGTCTTACAAAATTTGCAGTTAAGATTACATTAAATGTTCCTGTCCTAAATTCCTGTATCCCTGGGGAAAAGAGGAGTGAAGGTGGCTGCTCTCGTTTGTTTTCTACACAGTTTGTAATGGCCTCAATCCAACTGAACATCCTATTGCAGTACACAGTAGATCTGTGGGAAAGGCACAGATGCCAGAAGAGAATGAAAGACAAAATACCAGCTGTGGAAGAGAATTCCCCAAGTTAGACAAGAGACAGCAGTTGCAGCTGACTTGGATCATCTCCAGCTATGAATGTTTTTTTTGCCAAACAGTCCTACCACATTTTCAGCTCAGGCAGTCACAGACTGCAGTTTGATGTCAGAAAATAGCCAGAAATGCTACCATCTCTAGCATTCATCTGAAAAAATAAATGTGATTCATAATCATGAATAATTATTTTGAATATTTCACTTTTCAGCCACAGAACTCGGAGCCCTGTAAGGAGGAAGTTACATTTGCTTTGATTTATAGACACAAAAGCAGTGCCACAGTAGAGTCCTGAGAGTCCTTCCTTTCAGGAAAGGTCAGTGATGACTCCAGAGCCTGAGTTGTGCCTGAGCAGAGGCTCTCATCTGCATATGCAGTTTCTGTAGCAAGCAGCATGGAGGCTGTGCCTCAGATCCCTCTTTCCCAATGTTTCAGCTGAGCATGGTCTTCACCAGGATTATCCCTGGTGAGACAGGGAAGGCAGGGCTGCTGCAGAAACTGCTGGGGAGAGCATCCGCATCTCTGCTCAGTGCTGCAGCCACAGCAATGGGAATTCAGCATCCTGCCAGCAGGCTCAGGCAGACGCATGCAAGGACTGACACCAACACAGACCACGTCTGAAACAGTTTTGTTGTGTGATGATTATGTGTCCGTCACTTCTCCACCCCCACGTCTCATAGAGCCTGGCTTACGAAAATCTGCAGAACAGCGGCAGCCTGTGCTGAATTCAGGAGCTCTGTACTTTGGAATGAGCAGCAAAGTGTGACTGGGGCAGGGAAAGAGGGATGGCTTGTACTTGGAATGATGAAATGCAACATGTGCAGGCGTTTAACCCCCTCCTTCCTAGGAACCACGGTGCCAGAGTTCGGTTAGGATCATGGGAAACTTGGAGACACTAAAAACTTGATCTCAGCAGGCCAGCCCAAACTCCCATCTTGCCTTTTAACGTCACCTATGCTGTACAGCTGGCAGGAGGTGGATCTAGGCCTGTCATTCCCCACATGTTTTCCCCACTTACTGTGTCCAGTGCAGGGGTGGTGTGTCCAGGAGCGGGGATCAGCTAGCTATGACAGCCCCGCGTTGACCTCGGTTAGCAGCTCTGCTCGCACAACGAACAGCGGAGCAGCTGGCTCACTGGATCTGACTCACTCTTCCCCCACTGGGGCGCTGGGAAATGTAGTTCTGCACAGGCTGCTCTCAAGCCGTTGGCGAAGATAGGTGGCTGGATTTTGATTAACCTGTGGAGTTAGTGAGGGTGCCTGACAGCAAACTATTTATTTTCCACACCTGCCTCATTCTATCAGGAAACCTGATGCTGTGTTTTGCCAAGCAGAGACACGAGGCATGAGAACAATGCTACTGCAGTAATTTGAGCTGTTCTAGCAGGGAGGTTCCTGATAGTTTCTTTCCTTTTTTTCTGCTAAGCTTCTCTTGTTTTTTGTATCAGTAACATAAAAACATTGGTTAAAGTTAAGAACCGTACAGCCTCAAACAGGAAAATATGCCAAGAGCTCTGTCTGTACCTAAAAGACGGAGCTGTTTATAGTGTTGAAGCATCCAAACCCACAGTTGAAATTGTATGTGAATAGTGCTGATCAGAAAATGTGTTTTGCCAAGACAGATGTCAGAATAATGACAAATTATTCTCATGCCTTTATAGCTGAACAAACAGATTCCTCTCAAGTACTGAAAACATTATTCTGGCCTGGAACCTACCTGCCTATATTTAGCACAAAGAGAATTTTATAAACATATGAAAGTAAATGTTTTGCTTTTTGGTCATGAATTGAGACATTCTAATCGAGAATTCACATCATGTAACTTGAGAGCATAGCTTGTAAAAATAATAAATAGGATATGCAGGGAAATAGCATGCTTGTTACCAGCATTACTTAAGTTTAGGTTTAATTATGCTTGACTGCTATTTGTGTGCTCCCTGAAACACAGCAAGCCCAATCTTATTAATCCACTAAAGCTAATTGGATTAATGGACAAAACACATCTTCCCTTAATAAGATAAAGGATTGAAATATAATCTCTAAGGGAAGTATCCACCCTGCTGTTAAACTAACAGATTTATTGACCCTAACTGCTGCCAGGAATGGATCTTTCAAGAAGAGCTGTTTTTTGAGAGAAGCAGTTGGAGGAGATACTTTGGACCTCAAATTTTGGGACAGCCTCTCAACCTTCTGCAGCCCAAAGCAACCAGTCATTTGGTAACTGCATCCCTATCCACATGAAGGATTAAAAGCCAGAGCACTATGCTGCAGTGTAAAGACTCCTTTGAAGGAGGTACAGTGCTGTAGTCTCTTGTTGCTATACGCACCTGAAAAAAAAATCATGGATTAGCCCAGTTGCATATGGCTGGCCTGTGTGCTGTGTGAAGATACGCAGAGAAAATGAGATTAGAGTGACTCTGTGACTGATGTGACTGGTGGGAAGCCATGCAGTCTCTGAGAGATTCCTTGTGACTTCTCCAAGGATCCATACATCTGCGTGGGATTGTGCACTGCCCTAATAAATATTTCTGCAGTACATAAGCAGGGGATATAATTTTGAAAGTATCATAATTTATTCAATTAATTTAAAGAGCACAAATATCAGTTGTCACTTCAGCACTGAGTTGCTTCTTTGTAAGTATTTTTAGGCTGAGCTCTGAGTTGTGTGAATTGCATCCACAAACTGTGTATTAGCCCTCTCACATACTGTACTCCATGCTATAAACCATCCTGTGAGTGAAGGCCTGGCCCTATAAATGCATCTCTGACAGCTTCCTGTTGCTTACTCATTTGAGCTTTGGCAGGCCACCAGAGGAAGTGAATCCTCAGACTCTCCTGGTGTGAGAACAGGCAAGGAGGACACAAGCAGTGGGAACAAATACTTGTTATCTCTTGCATGGGCAAGAGTGCAAAATGGACAGATCTTTGGTCCTGTGTTGCTAAGATTATTTATTTATTTTTTAATCTGGGTTAAAAAATACTCATGTTGGTATTAGCAGTTGGTAAAAGATTTTGCAAGCCAAAGAAGTGGCTGAGAAAAATGTAATTCTAGGCTAATAATGATTATAGAACTAATCTTGCTTTTCCTTGCTGTTCTGTTTGGTATCTTTCCAGCTGCCCCCAGTAAGCAGAAACAAGCATTAGAATTGCTAACAGGTGGCCTTTACAAAACAAATGTTAATTGCTTTAAATGCATAAAATTAGCAAACTCCCATTGAATGCTTATGGTCAAGTCTCAAGAAACCTCTTGGAAAAAAAAGATATTTCTTTTTTTAGGAAGAGCCCAAGGAAAAAGAAAAAACACTTCTTTAAAGAGAAAGTTAATGAGTAGTCTTTCCCTCTATCATTACATTTTAGATGCAAACTAACCAGATCTAGCTTTCTGTAAAGTAAGACTTGTAGTGTATGTTATTTATATGATGGACTCCTTCAGTTTCTCATGCTCCAGGTGGGGACCTTGAAAGAAACTAATCTGATACTGCTGATTACAGTCTGTGCTCCTAACTCTAGCACAGGTGTAGAGGAGACTCTTTAACATCTGAATGGTATTTCAGTAGGATTTGCTCATTTCAGCTTATTGGGGTAGCATGTGTGGTTTCTGACTTCCCCTTCCTGCTGCTGTTGATTCAGGAAGATCCTCAAAGTCTGGCTTTGATTTTTTGCACTGCACATCATAACTGATGATAGGATGCAGCCTCTTGGCTGCAGGTAATGATGTCATTTGTGAAGCAGATGAGCACTGTTAGGTGAACATGTGAGAAATGAGACTTATCTCTTTTCAAGGGTAAACCTAAGTAGTTAATACACTTTCAAAAGCTAAGCAATACAGTGAGCTAACTTGGTATGATGGAAAGGTGACTCACCTATGTCTTAAAACATTGCAATGCAGGTGACAGCCTTTCATTTCCAAAAAGATACTGAAGAACTGGAAAAGGTTCAAAGAGGACAACAAGCATAACTGAAGACTTGGAGTACAGCCACTGCAAAGGATTAGGTAGGTTCTGATGCTTCAGCCTGTGTAAGGGATAGGTACCAACTGTTTGCTCTCTCAGCCAATGCAGGAACCTGGTTAATCAAATTTAACTAGCTGGTTTTCCATGCCCTAGCACAACTGCTAGGTCAAGGATGTTGCGGATGCAAAACATTTCTAGCTCAAGAGACAAGGGATACTTAACAGAGAACTCCATTGAGGGTTACTAAAGAGACCACATCAGGCTGAGAAAATCCCAGTTAAAAGTGTTTGGAAGCTGGGACAGTACTCTAGGCATCATTGGCTAAACAAAGCTTTGGTGTGAGCCACTACATTTGTGTTCTTGTGAGGCCTCTTGTGTTTCTTGTTTTAGATGGACATTTCTTTTATTATCTTTCAGCTCAGGGCCTATGGAGTGCTTCTACAAGATTGCTCAGAAAAGGAAGCAAGCACGAGTTGGCTTGTGCTTGCTACAAAGGAGTCAGCGTTTCTGTTAAAAAACACACAGGGCTCTGCAAATCCTAAAGAAAGTCTTGAAAGCCACTTCTGCTGTAGTTCTCTCAAGAACCATTCCTGTTGCACTTGTTCTTAGAGATAGTAAGGGCTTCCTAACAAGGTGCCAACATAACAAATTGCTTTGCTAAAGCACGCTTGAAGCTGCCCAGCCCTATCAGCATTTGACAATAGGTGATAACAAACAAGTCTAGCATAAATCAATTTACAAACAATCTTTTAATGCAACTGGAAGGTCAGTGACTGTGCTGGAGTTGGGGAGGCATGAGAAAATGAGTAAGTACTGTCTACCTAACTGGCAGAAAAGCACATAAGGGGCAGAAACGGACTTGTGGAGCATGACTACTAGAAGCAACTCTTGATTTACATGCGTGGTAGATGCAAAAATCCTGGGGTCCTTCTAGCAGAAATTTCTTTGCCTTCAGCCCCACTCTAACCAGTACAAGCAAGCCTGCAACTAAACATGCAAATAATCATGTTGTTCTACACTGTCTGCCTTAGTTTTGAAACATGTCAATAGTGCAAAAGATGTGAACAGTGTAAAAGCAGTGGATCTCACTAGAAAGAATCTGAATGCTCTACAGTGTGTGAGGTTTTGCCAAATCTCTAGAAGCTGCTGCTAAATCTCTGGCTCTGTATTATGGACTCTTTGGATAATAGGGCTTTAACTAGATGCCTCAGCTAGAAGCTTGGATAGCATTCTAGTGTTTCCTGCTAGTTGTAGGAGTTGTATTTCTGTTGGAAGGTGACCAAAACAAGAGGAAAGGAAAGCTTATTTTTTGACAGATAGCTCCACTAAAAACTGGCCTTCTTCCAGCTCTGGCACAGCACCACTTGCAGTACTGGCAGCGTAGTCAGCTGTGTGGACACATCTGTATCCACAGTTGGAAAAGAAATTACTAACTTCACTTAATGTTGTTGTTTGTTTCTCATAACAGCTATGTCATATCTAATAGTTTTCCCTAAAATGGAGCATAACATGTGATGTTGTTTGCTCTTCAAAAGACATTGCTTAGGGAGTTGAAGCTGAGGTAACAGTTTAGGAATAAGGAAACAAACCTTATAGATCATGCTGCAACCTCCAGTTACCTCTTATGAATGAGGTGGGTTTAAGCGAGTTGAAAAGTAACCCTGCTAAAAAGAATGCGTGTCAGAAAGGGATTTTGACCGCTGTTATGGCTTTGCCAGCACTGAGTAATTGTTGTTGTGAAAGCCTTTGAGCTGGGGTGGCCAAAACTGTCTATCTTAAGGAAGATCACAGGCTGGCTATGCTGGTAAGGAGATGACTGAAGCTCACATCTAAAAAGAAGGGAAAAGTTGCTTATCAATGTCCCTGATTGTAACTTAATTGCTGAAACTGCAATGAACGAGTAACTAGTTTATTTACGAGCTCCTAGAAAACAACAGTCAGCATAGATTTGTTGCACCACGATACATCCAAGCAGCTTAATGTATTTCTGCGTGAGCTACACCTAGATCTTTGCGCTGCAGCTTTTGATATGGCCTCACAAGATGCCTCTGATCAGCCAAATTGAGATGAAAGCCCTGGAACAAAGGGAGGCTGCTTCAGAAATGTCACTTGCTGAAGGTACCGTCAACCTGGAAACACCTCCACCTGGGCTTCACAGAAGACCAGTAAAATTACTGGCCACCAGCAAGGACTTGGATGGTGGAACAGAAAGCATGCTGTGAACTACAGCAGATGACACCACCTGGAGCACAGGAGTTGCAAGGCTGGTTTAGCATCAAAATCACTAATATAAATTAAAGCACGAGGTAGAGATAAACTGTGGCTGTGCGTGGAGGAGGGGAGCTGGCGAGCCCGCCCGCTCAGGGAACGAGCTTCGGGGCCGATGCCGCCAAACTGTGCGTCCACCGTGTATCGCAAAGCGCACACCGTGTTGGTCAGACGGCAGCCCCCGTTCAGCGACGCCCGCGAGGAGCCCCTGCCCGAAGGACGCCGCCCCGGCCTCCGCTCGCGGTGCGGGCGTCCCCCGCCTGCTCCCACGTGGAACGGGGCGGCGGCGCCTGCGCGCTGGGGCAGCCGCCGCTGTGACCGAGCTCACGTAGCGCGGGCCCGCGCCGCCCCTCCTCGCGCGGGACGGGAGCGGGGTGGGCGTGGCCCGGCAGCCTATAAAAGCTTCCGCGGGGCCGTGCGCGCGCGGTCGGTTAAGTCTTCGGGCAGCTCGCGCGCGCCCGTTACCGGCGCCGCCGCCGCCCCTCAGCGCCGCGTCAGCCGCCTCCGCCGCCGTCCCCTTCGCTCAGGTGAGGCCCAGCAGCCCTCGCTTTTCCCCGGCCGTGGGAGGGTGGGTCACGGGGACGGGGCGGCGCGCCGTGAGGGGAGCGTCGGGGTCCGGGCGCGACGAGGGTGGGCGCGATACGTGGCAGCGCTCCGCCGGCGGCCCTCTCGGCGAGGGACCGGTGCCGTGGCCCTTCCGGCCG